>JAUCNO010000795.1:14738747-14756369 GCA_032353835.1 Enteromius viviparus | reverse complement strand
CATGATTGTAAAGCGCTTTGGGGTGTATGACCATACATGATAAAGCGCTATATAAGTGCAATATTCATTCATTCATTATAATAGGAGTTATATCTCAATTGAGACCGTCCTCCTCTGTTGTCCTCTAAAATCAACCAACATATTCGTTTAGAACTGTTGTGGACTGTTTTTGCTCATAAGTGGTGCTTGATCAGTGCATATTTCTCTCCTGACTGAAGATGACTTTTCCACTGGAGAAATCAATATTACAGAGAGAGCGCTTCAGAGAGGGACATTACAAATGCAGACATGCATCTTTTCACTTCACAAGACATTAATTGATGGACTAAAGTATTCAAATGTTTTTATCAGCTGTTTAAACTCTCATTCTGATGGCACACATTCAACGCAGAGAATCAACTGGTGAGCAAAAGATATAAAGCTTAATATCTCAAATCTGTTTCTATTACGAAACAAACTCATCTACATCTAAGAGAGCCTGCGGTCAGTGTTGGGTGTAACTAATTGCTAAGTAATTAGTTACTGTAATTGAATTACTTTTGTCTTTCAAAAAGTAAGGGATTTTTTTTTTTTTTACCAATAATTTAATTGCTGTTACTTCTATAGCACATACAACTGTGTATAGCCTGTACACCATTTATACACAATACAATAGTGGATTTAACATAAAAATCATATATATATATATAGATTATTTGTGCCCGATTCATTTACGGATGCATATTATTTGTGCCCGATTTATTTACGGATGTATATTATGTCACAATTCACACTTCTGTAGTAAGTTTTATCTGTGTGTGAAAATGCTGCAAGCTGTGGAGTAGTCCAAATCTGCAAATGAATGTTCTAAAATTAAGTAAACTAATTGGATATTCCATTCTCGGGGAGTAGGGAGCAATGACCACTTTGTAGGGATCATGTCAATTGGAACACAGTTCATGGAGATCTCTTCTAACAAGCTAATAATCTGAATCAGATGTGATAAATAAGACAGACATACACGAGGATTGAAATTGAAAACGGCTGCTTTAAATGTTTATCAAGTTTAACTCAAAATGAACATGGAACTTTGTACATTTCATTTAGCAGATGCTTTTATCCAAATTGACTTACAAATGAGATTAATAGAAGTTGTACCTAAAGCCTCAAGTTAAAGTGGTGTTAAAGTTAGCACTAACAGACGCAATTTCATTGTGCCTTTCTCTTGAACAATTTTGAATTATTTACAGTATGCGCATTCAGACACTTGTTCACATGAGTATGTACTCAGAAGCTTTTTTAGTCTGACTGCAAAGGCAATGTTTAGAGTCCATTTCGCCAAATCTCTAGATGCTTGAATTTTAATTAGTTGAGCAATCCAGTGCTGCAGGTTCAAAAATAGCATCCCACCATTTCTTACATAATCTCAGGTTAATGTTTCACTCTCACCTGCCACTTGAAAAATACTAACCGATTATTGGATGCAAATGCACAGTGGACCAAACCGCATTCAACACCCACACTGCAGCACTCTTCCAGACAGCTACATGTTTTGTCATAGTTTTAGAAGCATGCATCAATAACTTTATATGTATTGCACTGTAATAATATGTCCAAACAAGTCAGAATTATATAATACAGTGGCATGTTTACAGCCTAGAGCAAATGTGACTTATGAAGATGGAGGCGGCGTCATCTGTTTTTGAGCCTTTGCAAAATGAGTCAGAAAACCCACTGTTAAGTCAAAACAACATTTTTGCTTACAATGTGACCTTAAACAGGACTGTGCTTTGTCCACGTGAATTCATATTTTTGTGAACAAATTCATATGGTCTTTCTTTTGTGTGTGTGTGTTTTTTTTTTCAGACACGTGCTAAAAGCTTGCCAAGTCTGCTCCTACTGATATTCACAGCTGTTTAACTACAATGTTTTCACTGAATACATTCTTATGCAACAATGACTGTAGATGCAACAAAATCTAAATTCTATCTGAATTTCTGTTATTATTTTCAGACAGATATGCATACTAATGTCAGCAGAACTCTCGTGATGTTGTGTTTTATTATTTGTGTTTTATTTGAGAAATAATTTTCTGCAACTTTTTGGGAGAATCTTTGCATTCCTTTCTGATTTTGTTTCATGGTATATATATATTCTTTTGTATGGAATTGTGATTCTAAGGTGGATATTTGTAAATTTGAGAAACCGTTTAATACATTTATTAAATGTCATTACACTTCAATTTCTCAGTTTCTCTGACGTTTTCCAATTTGATTTTTTTTTACAATGAAAACTGGTTGATGTGTGTAAGTGATCTTAGTGAAGCAAAGTCCTTTCAGTTTTGCTAAAACTGATCCATACCAATTTCAAATAATCAAAAATAAGCAATTAGTTCATAAGTGAGACTTTGATTTTGGAGTAAATAGTGCCATGTGTTTTTTAAAGATGACCTTACTTCAAAATTCCCCTTAAAAATACTGTTCCTGTCGCATAATGAATATATAAATGTGTATAAATGAGTCATAGATTAGCCTGTAGAGTAGTATTTGTTCTGCTTTGGCTTTTTATTACATGGTGAGTGATTTGAAGGCATTTCTTCAAACAGTAATTCTCTCACCCACAGTCTTGTGCAGTACATTAAAGTGAGTGTTGAGGGGCTGGCTGGGCAGTTGCCACAGTGTAGTGAATCACATTTACAATGTGGCTTAATATGAGACGTACACCAAAATGTGTGGTACACCAATCAATAGTCTTAAAACTTCATTAAGGACTGCTCTTTATGTGGCATATGGAAAAGCAATCCATTTTATCGGTGACCTAAAATGTATAAATTCAACAAAGAGGCACCATGAGCCTTTTGAAATTATATGCTGTTGGGATTCTTGAATAGAGGGACGATCAGATAGAGATTGTTTATTGATTCACATTCAGCAGGCCTGAAGGACAGCCACACAATGACATTATGCTTATGCTGTTCTTTGTGGTTATGTAAGGCTGAAAGCCATATGCTTCTGTGCTTACATACAATGGCCCTTTAAAATAATGGCACAATGTCTTACGCAATGACAAAACGTTATAAAATGTAGCATAAGAAGTCTAAATATATTTTTTATACGTATAATGAAAGGATTCAAGTCTTGAATTTAAATTGAAATCATTTATTACACAAAAACAAGGTACATGTAATATAAAATACAATTGTCAAATTGGGAATGAAATAACATGCGCTCTTTAAATGCACAGTGATTTTTGACTGTACTACAAGTCAGACTCAACTAATTCTTACGTTTTATGTGAAGTTACCATCATTTTTTGTCTTTAAAATAACAATTGTTAAATCTCAAAGTCTAGATTAAATTAAAAAGACTGAACAAACATTTAAACAGATTATAGTACACAACATATGCTGACTTACCAGGCTTAAGTCCCTGTTTCTCTTAGCTGAAGCTGAAGGACTTGACTCTCATCTTCTCTCCTCTCTTTTCTCCTGCAGAGGAACATTTCTGCTCCTCGTGTGCTGTGTTTTATAGCCATGTGTGTCTCCAACCCGCCGTGTCCCAGCTTCAGTAGGAGTTGGAGAGTGTGGGTTGAGGTGTTGTCTGTCAGAGCGGGGGTCGGGGGAGGAGGCGATCACGTCAGCCGCAGCAGAGGTGGCAGCACTGGGGGAGATGAAAGGGAATTGGCATCGCTCTGTGGTGTAGGCGACAACGCTAAGGACTCTGTGCTGGTTCTCTACACGTGTCTTGGTTGCATGGTGCAACGGGAGGTGGAGTAGTGGGATGTTTGATGAGATGTTAGCAGGATGACAGCGGATGGGATTCCTCATAGATGTGGGTTGGTTATGTGTTCGCTGGCCCTGTGACAGCATCCCCGTTTCAGCATTTGGTTTGTCAGTACATGAGGATCAGAGCACATTGTAAATTTATGCTTGATTTTGTTTGTCGCTACATGAAGAGCACAGATGGACTGATGAGAGATGGTCATTGCATAAGAGAAGAAGTAGCTTTTGTCTTTGAGAATTTCTGTCTCTTTATAATCATTAGGTGACTTTCTACTTTGATCTGTTTCAGCTTGTCATATTCCATCAGTCTTTTGATTGTAATATCTATGCAAATAACAGAGCTCGGATCACAGAGTTTGTAATAATCCTTGTTAATTGCTCTTGAGCGGCTTTCAAGTCTTGGTAAAACATAGAAAAGTCAAATAAAAAAACTCTTGTACCCATCTGGAAACCAACTGTAATTACAGTCATAGTTAAACTTCTGTTCTTCTCACATCCACTTCAGCACACAGTCCTCATTATGGTTTTTAAAACTGGGGTCCAGGGACCATGAGTGGATGCTTGGGGATTTGAGATGGAAAAAAATTAAGGCTGTTTTTTGGGTTAATGCTTTAACGTACACTATACCATTCAAGAATTGGGGTCAATAAGATTTTAAAATCACCTGAAAGATCATCTCTCATGCTCACCAAGGCAGTTATTTATTTGATCAATAATGATGGCAAAGCTGAATTTTCAGAAATCGTTTTTTGTCCCACAAGATCCTTTACAGTCATTCCAATATGCTTAACTGATGCTCAAGAAACATTTATTAAAATGCCTCAACTCACTTTTGATCTCTTTAATGCACCCTTGCTGAATAAACACATTAAATAACAAATGTATAGATCACATATAAAATTGATCCCCAAATCTTTGAAGGGTATATAAGATATTAATTTAATTAATTAATTTAAATTTAATGAAATTTCAAAACATCTTTAAGACTGGTCCAAAATAATGAAAACAGCCCTAGTTTTTCTAAACATTTATACAAGCCTTTATTAGTCTATTTGATAGAAAAATTAGATAAACATCATATAAAGCAGTATGCTTAAGATAATATTTTAATCAATTGTGTTGGCTCCAGGACTGAGACTATGTAAAACTGCTCCGTTTTAGAGTTATATTTTTTACACACGGTATATGTTTATTCATGAAAATATACAGCTACTAGCTCCCTCACAGTGGAAAGTGGAAACACCCTTGAATCCCCAGGCTTAAATGAACATGAACATATTATTGAAGCTTGTTTTTAATATTTCTTTTTTTTTTTGTCCCACAGCCCAACTACCAACAAACATTGGGAAGCAGAGCTTGCAACGCTAAAGAGCAACAATGCCAAGCTCACAGCTGCTCTGCTGGAGTCTACGGCCAATGTCAAACAATGGAAACAGCAGCTAGCAGCTTATCAGGAAGAGGCTGAAAGGCTACACAAACGGGTGAGGAGGGGAGGGTTGACCTTTACCATTTGTAACTCCATATCAAGAACATAATGTCCTGGGGTTCAATAGATCTAGTCTTGTCTTAAACTAAAATGGTTGGTATTAGGAGTCTTTGACAGGGCTGATCGAATCTTCACACGGACAGTGATTTAGTATCAGCTTTTTTGTTGGTCATTACTGTTGCAGTTCATTTAGATAAATAAACAAAGCTGAACTTTTTTCCATGGCCTCACCAACTGTAAAAAAAAAAAAAAGACTCAGTGTTCATGCTCCTTATGTTTGAATCTTTGTAACTAAATTTGTGACAAGCGTTTTACTTTTTTTTTTTTTTTACAGGTTTCAGAATTGGAAAGCCAGAGTAGTCAAACCAATGTGATAAAATCCCAGAAAACAGAGCTGAACCAAACAATAGAGGAGCTGGAGTGCACATTAAAGGCAAAAGAAGAGGTACTGGTTGTTATTATGTATGGTCAAAATATATAAAGCATTCCTTTATTCTTACTGCCAGACTGTATTTAAAATGTCTTTTCTGTATGTTCTTCATAGGAAATGCTGAGATTGAAAGAAGAAATAGAAAATGCAAAGCAGCTTCAAACTCAGAAAGATGAACTCACCAAAAAGTTAGAGGTAAGGAGTGTCCTGAAAATGGATTTATATATTCATAAAAGTTAGTTGTCAGTATCAAAAGCACTTTTAAAATAATCAAAAGTAAAGACATTTATGATACAACATTTCTATCACAAACTAAATTTCTACATTGCAGCAAATCAGCCTATTAGAAGGATTTCTGAAGGATCATATGATACTGAAAAATCTGCTTTGCCTATAGGAATAAATAACATTTTAAAAATATATACTAATATAAAATATAAAAGTATTTAGATCACATGAATGCAGACTTGGTGAGTATAAGAGGCATGGTGTGTGTTATAGGATACAGATTTGCGGAATAAGGAGCTTGAGGAACAGTTGGCTGATCTGGAGCAACGTCTGGAGTCAAGTCAAATGGATCAGGAGAACCTCCGCAAGAACCTCAAAACTCTGCTGGAGATTCTGGATGGAAAGATCTTCGAGCTGACAGAGCTGAGAGACAACCTAGCTAAGCTCATAGAAGACAGCTAGACTCCTCCAACTCTTGCCTCAACACAAGACTTTAAATGCCACTTTCCTTTCCTTTTTACAAAATACACAGCGTCCGATTCAGGCCGAGAGAGTCTGACGTGCTTTCGGACTCTCGTTCACTCACTAACACGGAATGATAAACCTTTGGTTGCACTTGATTTTGTATTTTTGAGGTGGGTTCGTTCTTTTCAGTGCCACTGCTACCTACCGAATTTAATTGTCAACAATACACCTGTACTTTTGTCGATGTTTTCTCCAATTTTCCCCCCCGAAATAGGCAGCCTGCAAAGAACATGGCTGCATATAGGCTCCTACTTTTTAAAGGTGCTGGTTTCGTGTGCCTGGCTGTTGGCGTTAATGGACGTTTCTTATGCTGCTGAGGACACTACTGAATTACACTGACTGGATCTTCAGTCGTATTTTAAGACTGGATATTCAGAGCCATATGTTGTAGCCAAATGTTATTGGCTTGCCTCTTCCCCGTCATGGAAACTGCCTCAATGTTCAATCAGTCAAAGTTTCAGGATACTCTCAACCACTGACCTAAAAAGCTCTTGACATTTAGCAGACTTCGAGACGTAGATGTGACGTATGCTTTAGGCCTGTAATATACACTGAGCAATATTAGTGTGAGCGTCTGTATGCCAGATTAGTGCAAGCCACTTCAGTGCATCCGTCAGGTACTCAAACAGTCGATAGGATGAATTTATGGCCTGTTGTAGGTAACCTTTGGATTTCTCCAATGACCAGTGTAATGCTTTTGGATCGTATTGGCCTTATAATAACCCGTAACTATACATTTTTCAGGATTTTCTTGAAGACGAGGATCTTCCTTTGTTTGTTGACTTACCAAATGCAATTATGTACTCGATTCCTTACGATTTTTAATAACAATATTATTGTAATATTTAAAAAAGTCCATCCTGCTGATGGATGTTACAGTACATAGATCATGATACATAGTTCAGTATGATTGTATTTATATGTGGGAAAATTCTGTTTTAAATTTCCCAATGTTAATAAAGACTATTTAAAGATATCTCACCACATTGTTCTTTGGAAATGAAGAGACAGAATGACAGCATGACTCATCAAGGTTTTATAACATTAAGACCCACAATCTGTGAGAGAAAAAATACTTTTTTCCCGCCTCACAGACTGATTCGCATCAAGACAGACTAATATATATATATAGTTTCATTATAAAATAGCCCTGTATTTATAATATTTTATGCATTTAATGTTTATTCATTATGATTAGTTTTAAGGCTTCCTCATAAATCAACGTTTTCAAAACAGTTAGAACCCTCACTCAAAAAAATGCTGTGTAAAATATGGACAGATCCAGCAATTTGGTTGTCTTGACCCAGCAGCTGGATTAAAACAACCCTATCGCTGGTTCTTTCAATATATTACCCAGCTTTGGGTTGTATTTAACCCTGAAATTCTCCTTCTTCAAATCTTATTTTGTTATTTTGAGTTTTACTAGCTTATTTTAATGCCTGTTTAGTCTTAATTTAAAACTGGGCCCCACCTGCTTGAGAAACATGGCCTTAATCCTAAACTTGATTTTTTTTGTACTAGGTTTAAAGGATATAGCTACACAAAAAAAGAAGCCCTTTCATTGTCATTATTGTTTAGACTGTATACAATCACATAAAGCGTACGAGTGGTATAAGTACCCTAAACAACCATATTACAAGTTAGTCATCAGTTAGGTTAGAGTGACACCTTGTGGTTATAAGTAGTATTAGATAAGAAGAAATTTAATTTAGCTGCTTATTCCCCAGAGGAAGCAATGTTCTAATGATAATGTCGAAAGTATTGTGTAAAGTACACTGGAGAAACCAAGAAACGTCATCCTGATCACGATGCCAGCTGTATCCACGTGGATTCTAGCACGATATTTCTACTAAATATAAACATGCATAACTAAAATTACATAGTTTTTGGTGGGGCTGCATCGATTAAAAGCTTTTTTCTTTTTTTTTTTTTTTGAGGTGAGTGGTTGCACATGAGAAATATACCTTCTTTTTTAGCTAAACTTAGTACTTCTACTGCCCTCCAAAAGTATGGAAACGCTCTAGAAAAGTGGGGTTTTGGACAATATTGGTATGGATCCTTTTTGATTTGTGAAAATTTTGCCCTGATAAGGGACAACACAAACTACAAAAACATATTCTATTACATGAACAGTTTATACATGGAAAATTCTTAAATTTTCGATTGATCAAAATATCCACTGTTAGCAGCTGTTACAGCTCTGCATAATCTGGTCATCTGAGCTGTCATTTTATTCAAAAACAATGACTTGATATATTACTCCAAGCCTCCTGAAGAATTACCCAAAGATGATTCACTCTGTTTGGACACTTCTCGGGTCGGGTGGGGGTAAAATGAAAATTATTATTGCTGGTCTTTAATGATAATGTCAAGTTACTGATATCATCCAAAACCACACTTTGCCAGAGGCATTTCCAAGCTTTTGGAGAGCAGTGTATTTCAGCTCAGTTTTACGGAGTAGATTCCACTAAATTCAAGTCCTAGTTCTTAAGTAAAAGAAAATACCTGTTAGTGCTTAACAAAAGAGTTTTACTAGCACATCACAAATATGAAGTTACTTTTTACCACACTGGAATTAAACCAGCTATCTTATTTTAAATGTCCAACAAAGCTAAAATAGTAAATATTTACCTGTCTTGCACTTCACTCAAAAACACATTAAAATAAAACTTAATTTCAACGTTTATGCTCTTAATCCAGTCCTATGCAAAGCATGCTGGGAACAAAACATTTTCATTATTGCAACAATATTAGTTCATGTAATCCCAAAACAAATGGATTAAGTAAATTAAAATGTCATATATATTTAAGTGAATTTAACACAAATAAACACAGTTCAGACAAAATGTACAGCAATTGTGTCGCATTAGCTCATTATAATTAAGTAAATTAATCATCTAAAATGTATATATATATATATATATATATATATATATATATGTTTGGCCCTGCAGAATTGATATTTGCAAGAATTGTTCTGCATTGGATATGGATTCTTTCCTCTTCTAAACAGACTATTGTCATTGAAATGCCTTACTTTCCAGTAGAGCTGTTGTAGGTATTGACTATATGTCTAACCAGCTCAATTCGAGGACACAGATGAGCCCTTTGGCCCGTCCTAGCCTCAGTTACCCTGAAGATTAAACTGTTTCAGTCTGCTTCATCTCAATCAGATGTCTTTTAAAATGTTTCATCCAAGGAAGGTCACAGTCTATTTTAAAACAAACCAGGACAAATACACAAAGAAACAAAGAAAAAAGTGAGTGAATTTATAGTGAAAGCTTAAATTCATTTGCAATACATTTGGTAAAATAACAATTTCTACATAAGTCATTTTAGACAAATTGAGCAATGAAATTAATTATTTCACCTCCTTGAGTTAACATAGACGTTTCACTCACTGGCAACTCAGTACAGAATTTCCCAACTTTCACACACAGGAATTACATCCAAAATCTTGAGTAGAAAAAGAAAGATGTGAATGATGAAGGCCAGATTAGCTAAGGATGAGACACAGTCAAGGTTTTTGTCAGGCATTTGCATGATCTTTCGGTCTTGAACTAAGCTTTTTTTTTAACATGCAAACGCTGCATGTTAAAACAGATATAGCCTAAACTTTACTTTCTTAATATAGTTCTTAATATAGCAGGACACAGTGTTGCTGTTAATGCATCAGTTTGTTTTTTACTTTGATTTAGAACATTGTTCTAACATTTTTTTTGAACGTTTTAGAGCATTCTTTTTTACACACAATATTGCATCACACACTCTCATCTTCACTAATTTACAGTAACAGACACAATATAGCCCTCTAGAGTTGACACATTAGTACTACAACACTACCATCCTTTTCTAGAATCCGTTTACTGTCCTAGCCTTGAAATGTTTATATTTAAACTGTTGCAGACTGTAAAATCTTCACGTAATATTTGCATAATAGCTCATCTGCAGCCAGGCCTTGTCTTTGGAAGTTATGTTACAAATCAAGGGCTAATTTGTAGTAGACTAATTGATACTTGTTTATGCCTGAAGATCACATTAAAACTGTCCAAGTATTTTATCATTCCTCCTTAAACTGCTTGCTACTTTTCAAAAATCTAATCTTATTTTTATATTAGCCTTGGTTTAGCAACTTTTCAGTTTTAAACTATGTGAAACACATACAAATATGAATGATAATGTTATTGTTGTTTTATAAAATATTATGTCAGAAAAGACCAACATAAACCATTTCAGTGTTTATTGTGTGAAAATAACATAAGTGGACCTAAATCGTTCATCAAAATCAGATAAGATGTATTTAACAAATACAGCCTAACACTTGTTTGGTGCTACAGCTGTATTTTTTTTATATACAAAACCATCAAAAGGTTATTTAATATTAGCCAATAAGATGGCCTAAGCCGTTTTGTTCCAAAATTGTTTAAAATATTTCCTCAATTGAACGTCACAAAAACCAATAACTTTCAAGCAAGCAGAAATGACATCATCTAGTGATGAATATGCAGTGTTGAAAGTTGTGAATAAATTAAACATTTTATATAACACAACTACCCCACGTCCATCTGTAGCCTATGTCCACCACCCCATATGAACTGACAAATGTAATGGTCTTTACAAAGAAAAAGATGGCAAATCAGAAAATGTGAGCTCATAGTGAGCTGTCCACCTAGACTAGCCTACATAGTAGGCGTATGGGCGCTTTCCCAGCCATTGTAACTCCGCGAGGGGCTGGAGTAAAGGAGGCGGTGAAGAAACAACGAGAAAGTAGCTGAAGTGAGCAAGAACTTGTATTGCTTTGAAACTAGCACCGAACTAGGATCTGTGACCTCTAAGCGAGGCCATGTTGTGTGTTTTCTCATGTATTCCAGAGCTGTGATTGTGAAGTTGAATGTTTCCAGGTTTCTGCTGTGGCTCTTCCCTTCTGGCGGCGCGTGTCGTGTATCGTCAGAACAGAGGAGATCCGCTCAGACACATCAGGAAGTTAAACCGTAATCGGCGAACAGCCCGTTAATTCAGCACCGTGAAGGTAAGAGGAATACAAATGTTTTATATTTGCCTTTCGGACTGCGTGTTATTGTTGTTACTCTCATTTCAGTTGTGTCGAATCTGGTTTTGACATCGTCATAAGTTGCGCTGAACAAAAGAGATCAGCTCTTCAGCTGTGGTGGGATGATACAACTTATTGATTGAGCATTCAAAAAAAGCAGAACAACAGAAGAATGATTGCAGTGATCTATGGAAATGTTCTGCCTGGCTTAATTCCTTAAATATAGGCTAAATAAAACTGCTTTTTGAGCTTGTTCTTTTAACGCAAACATCAGTAACAGGAGACATGACAAAATAAAGTTATTTGAAGTAACACGAGTTTAGGCCGGTAGACTACTTGAGGTTTAAGGGTTCAGTAAACTTTTACATCATGTAGCATGGCAATACCATAGTTCTGACTGAACGTTTATCATTATACTTATTGATAAGGTGTACCATGCATACGTACTAGTAGTTGATACCATTAATGTATGTATAGTACACAGTAAAAGTAAGCTAAGTGAGAATCTGCCAATTAAAATATCATATTAGTAAAGCATAAGAACTAATTATATGTAGCCTATAAGTTAGCACTTTTGATTTTTGACCTCTTTTTTTTATTTGTGGTTTTGTTTGACTGTTGAGCACCTTTTGACCTCTTCCAAAGTATTTTATATTGATCTTGGAAGACATTCCAGAGTTCCTAAGAATTGAATGCTTCTTGTCAGCTTTCAAACTGCTTTGGAGGCAGCATTTCAGTTGAAACCATTGAAACTCCAATTAACCAGTGAAAGTCTGTCTCCATTTCTTCTGACTTTCTGGGTCCAACTTTATTCAAAAGTTGAGAACCTCTTAATCTCATTTCAGGACTGTGTTAATTTATCAGCAGGAGAGCCCTTTGTGTCCTCATCTCACAGCAACAGGCTCTGACATTCTTCAGGCCCCCAAGAATCCACGGCACTTTCCTTTTTGCTACCTCCTTTTTTGGGAAAATCATGTGGTGTAATTAAATTAAGCGTGAGCTCATTCTTTGTGTTTCTTAGTTCTGAAACACTCTGGCCAGTCAGGTAAATAGTCTTGAGCAAATAATTAAACAATCATTCTTGAGGACTGAAAAGAGAAGGTTATTGGTTGCAACAAAAAAGCAATAAACACAAGACACTGTTAGTCTTTAAACATATTTGGAGATTCCTTGGGGAGGACAAGCTTTGACATAGTGCTGTGATTCACCTTTTCAGTTTTAAATGATAAAGCAGTCCTTGATGCCAAGAGAAAAGACTAACCCTAACCTGACAATATAATCTCTCATTCAATAAATCATATATCACTTGGCTTCACAGCACTAGCATTGAAGGTAATAAGAAAATCCTTACCTGTCATCATGTACTCAGACTCGGTTTACTTAAACTAGGAACATGTTAATGTGGAATGTTATGCCTTTCTTATGTTATGTTATGACTGCTTTAGGAAGTACATTTTGTTTTTTCAAATTCTTTTTTTTAACACCTTACATACCTGTTCAAACAGGCATTTGCTACTTACACAATCTCGTGGTATCAAAGTAAGGACCTGTCATAACATAGACCTAGGTGAAAGTATTGTATAGCTTGCATCATTATCCTCTGAAATGACTGAAACCATTAGTTTTATGAATATCCTTGTCATGCTAATATGAAATATTCTGGGTATTTCATGTCAGGTGACATGTAACATCAGGACTCAATTGTCATTTTTATGTAAGCTAAAAAAAACAGTAATTTGTATGTTTTTGTACATTATACGTACGTCCCATGGATGATTATGTTTAAAGAGGGCCTTCAGGATTTGTTCTACAATAATCATGTTTTCATACTATTCACATTGTATAAATTCAAACAACACCACCACTTTTGGAAAATAGTTGAGTTTTTCTGTGCAGACCAATCAGCATGTAACCAATCCTCTGTTAAAAACCAATCAGCATCTAACTTGAAGTAGTAAATGTTGCTTCAAAATTTTGTCTGCTTTGACATTTTGCCAGCACCATGAATCAATAGTCCCCCCCCAAAAGCAAGCAGCAAATCTGACCAAAAACAACATTCAAATTTAAATAAATTTTAATTATACTGTTGTTCATGGTTCCAACATTTCTCCCACATTACAGTTTTTCTACTAATCCAAAACCGGGTTGATTTTAACCCAGCATTTTAGAGTGTGCCATGTTACTAGGATTTTCAGAGAGGTTTATGAACTGGAAAACTTCTAAATTAAATAGGATTGTTCCTGGTACAGACATCAGTGTGCTGATTCAGAGCTCTTGAGCAACCAAGATTTATAGCCTTGATTATAACTTTCTCAAACAAATGCTTCTCTTTTTTTCTTCATAGATTTGTTCGTTGTCAGTACATGGATACTCTCAGGCCGGACCCTAGAGTTCAGGAGTTCATCTGTGGTGCTGTTTGAGGAAATCTGGTGCTAATTTAGCTGTGATGATAACACCACTGGACTTTCACTGACGTGCCTCAGGTGCTGCTCGAAGAAACTGCTTCCTCTCAAGTCCCGACATAAAGGATCTGCAGAATGTGTCACGTTATAGTCACATGCCGCTCTATGTTATGGACCTTGATGAGCATTGTGGTGGCATTTGCTGAGCTGGTGGCATTTATGAGTGCCGAATGGCTAGTTGGGTATCCAGATGGATCTGAGTTCAACTTCACCATCACCGCTTCACACCGCAGCGACCAGCGCACCTTGGGCATTTATAACCGCTGCATCAAGGTGGCACAGCAGAAAGTGGTCCAGTGTGGGGCCTACGCCACAGACTTCATGGAAATAGCCAGTGGCTTCTGGCAGGCCACTGTAATATTTCTAGTCATTGGAATCTTTCTCCTGTCCCTAGTGGCCATCCTTTCGGTTTTCAGCATGTGCTTCCAGAGTATCTTGAAGAAGAGCATATTCAATGTGTGTGGCCTGCTTCAGGGAATAGCAGGTAAGATGGGCAAGCCTACTGTGGCCTTCTTTCTCAGATTCTTGGCAGTCTTTGTGGGGGCAGTTGGTGGTGATCTTTAACTTTGAACCACTGTTAACTAAACACAGAAAATTAGGGGAGTGTATTTAAGTAAGACACTAAAGCCGCCCCCAGAATTCTCTGAGCTCACAGCTTCAAGGCCTTGGCATTCTTCTGGTGACCTCAAAGACCATGCTATCTAATTATGAACTTCAACACTCTCATCATCCCATTACAGAAAAGACAGTCTAAATATTACAGCATTGAAAATGTTACTTCGGTGTCTCCAATGTTTAGAAATCCTTGTTAAGCTTGTTCTATTTCTACATTTTAAAACGGAGCTTGATACAGAGCATACAGAGGTACAAGGTTTGAAAACCTTCAAACGATCAAACAGAAGTGTATCTTTTGCTTACTTTCTTGATGGTGGTACACCAAGACTGGGTTCATGAAAATCTCCCTTAAAAACAATACTTCAACATTTCTAAATAAAATTTTGAAGGTAAAGTGCATGAAATGCATTAGTTTAATAGCATGAAACAGAAATAGTTTGCTAAAAATTTTATAATTTGACAAAACAATAATAATAATAATGGTTGAAGCAACCAAATAAATTAAACACTTTTACTTTTGGGATTTAAAACAAGAGTGAGGGTATCCTTGCTTTCAGATGCCATCTAAAAAAGATTATCTTTTTGACACTATACTCTTTTTACATTGGAAAACAAGAAGAAAATAGTAGTTAATTTTATTTACACTCTTAAAAATAAAAGTGTTTCATGATGCCATAGAAGAACCTTTTTCTCTAAATGGTTCTTCAGATTATAAAAAGGTAAGAAAGAGATGGGTCTTTGAAAACATTTGACTAAATGGTTCTTTGTGAAAGCCAAAATGATTCTTCTATGGCATCGCTGTTAAGAACCTTTTGAAGCACCTTTATTTTTAAGAGAAACATGATGGGAAATAGATACAGAAAGATATGTGTTTTAAGTGTAATGGATTATTAAAAAAAGAAAAAAAATAGAGAATGTCTTC
This sequence comes from Enteromius viviparus, assembly GCA_032353835.1. NCBI lineage: Eukaryota > Metazoa > Chordata > Actinopteri > Cypriniformes > Cyprinidae > Enteromius > Enteromius viviparus. The sequence continues at coordinate 14,740,891 of JAUCNO010000795.1, read as the reverse complement.
TAAAAGTTCATTGTGGTTAGGCAGAGTTTAAGAAATATGCCATTCATCATTGGAGAAACAAAAAGAAGATTGTATATATAGATATATAGATATGAGCATTTGATTAAGAAAAAAGAGCATGCATATGTATGGACAAGCTGTTCAGAAAGTATGGTACATTTTTATTCCATGCTGATTTTAATGCTTTGTTAAACAGACCCCTGGAATCCACACCTACTTTTGTTACCATTTCTCAAACCAGCTCAAAGTAGTAGAGCAGTAATGTTGACTGTGGCAGGGCCGTCTGTCAAAATACCAGGGACTAACAGATCAGTCATGATAATGCATCTTGGTTCCAGTCTTGTCTAGAAACTAAAACAATAAAGTATTGTGGTACAATAAAAATATTGTGGTTCATTTTATAGAAGACCAAGACCAACATCAGGTACTACCAAACTATGTAGCTCTTGTATAATTTAATTTTCATCAGTGAAAGATTTACGACATGTTGATAGAGTCATTTGTGAATAGTGAGATCATGACTTCAGTATGGCTTCAGAGACAGGATCTCACTCGCCTATTTAGAGTAAGAAATCCGAATAAAATAGAGGGATCACAGTGACCTGCTCTGTTTGGTATGAAGATTATATCAGCAAGAGTTCTTGCCTTGCCTTTTAAACACTACTTTTACAACAATTAAATCCCAGATCTTAAGACAAATATCTGTATCACATAATCACATAGCTTCAACAGGCAGAAAATGACATTGAATTGAAATTGTGACTCATGGGTCATCCTGAGGTTTTGCAGGGAAACCTTTCATGTTGTAAAGAGAGTTTTTTCATGATGATGTTATCACGCAGTTCAAAAGGGGCTAGAAGCTCGTTGTTAGGAAAACAAGGATAAATCTGAGTTTCTATATTTACGTGAGTGTGTCTTAAAGGAAAGAAGAACTTTCAAGAGAAAAATGAAGTTAGCATTTAGTTTCATAATGAAATCATAAGACTAAAATACCATGTAAAGACCCATTCACCAGGTGCAAATTTGAACTAAAAAATGATCACATTGCATTTCATTTGTTTTTGTCATTTGTCAGTTTTGTTTTAGTTTTCTTTTAATGTTAGGGTTAAATGTACAAATGAGGAAATATCTAATGAAATGCGCAGTAATTTGCTTACAGGACATTTCCAAAACAGAACTCTGAACAATTTAGAAAAGTCAGGATCAAGACTCTTCTTTCATTTTGTTAGGTAAATAGTGTTAAATGTTTTACAGAAAGGATTTTGGAAAGGACTTTATTTATCCATAAATACAAGAAAATATATAAGTGGTTTAAATAATTTGTGCCATATTTTTGGGGATAAAATTTAAATCATGCAAGTAATGTGTGAGCAAACCTATTTGAAAAAATAAACCTTTGGAATATAGACAATATTAAAACTAGAAGGATTGTGATGTAAGTGCTACTGAAGTGGAGATTTCAGTTTCTGATAATGTGAAGATAAGCAAAATAACATCTAGGTTAGGAACGTAACCCACGTGACGTGACATATGGGATCTTGCCAGAGAGAGCAATTGCCTTTGAGCTTTATACAAAAGGCCAATGAATATTGGCGTGCACTTGATTGCGCTCAGGTGCAACTCATTACTGTGTGAGTATAAGAGGGCATGAGCGCTGTGCACATGCAGGTTTTCGCTGAAGAGCCGCTCCGGTGTCAGCGAGACCTTTGAGGTGTGGCAAATGAAAGTGTAACGTCTCCGTTGCCTCCTTCAGGGAATGTGGGTTACATTCATAACCTAGACGTTACCCTTTCAGTCAAATCACTTCGACGTTACTTCAACAGGCCACAACTCTTGAAGCTGCGTTACGTGGAGACCCCCCGCCGACAGGCAAAATACTTTTCAAGTTTGTCAGCAGAGGAGTCTGCATGTAACCTTCCCCAACATCCTGGGGGCTAGATTAGGGCCCCACAGGGCTGCCAGTTGTACTGAAGCAAGTCATTGGGGGAGCGGAGCACATGACTTAACACGCAGTTCTTGCATGTGAAATGTCAAAAAATTTAATATCGTATCAATATCGATAAGATTATGGATATAATTGAAGGGAAACACAGCCTTCTGGCTGACTGTGGAAATATTGAGATTTGTTGCCACACCTACTGGGC
>JAUCNO010000795.1:14682606-14738647 GCA_032353835.1 Enteromius viviparus | reverse complement strand
AAATTTAATATCGTATCAATATCGATAAGATTATGGATATAATTGAAGGGAAACACAGCCTTCTGGCTGACTGGAAATATTGAGATTTGTTGCCACACCTACTGGGCGAAGGAGACCCAGAGAAAGCACAGTTGGAGCTACTTCCCTCTAGGTCCGACTGCGGGGCAGGGAGGATGCAGGTTGACTTAGTTAAGGCTGCGATAAGGCGCATGGATCACATGGGAATGGCGCAGCAAGCCGGCACCAGCCGGTCTCCCGCTCACCTGCTGTCTTCAGTGAAGACACGGGAGGACACGGCCTCTACGCGGAGGTCGAAAAACCTGGCGAAGGTGTTGGGTGTCTCCCAGCCCGCAGCCCTACAGATATCTGCTAGAGAGGCGCCATGAGCCAACACATAGGATGAGCCAACACTCTTCCCTGAGTGAGTTCATAGTCCTAAGGGCACGGCTCTCACTGGTACAAGTAAGCCAAGTAAGCTTCAACTACCCAATGAGCCAACCTCTGGTGGACAGCAGAAAGGGAATGCTGTCTCCAAACATATTAAATAAAGAGCTCCTGGGAGCATCTGAGGCTCCGAGTGTGGTCAGTGTACAGGACACAACAACTTTAAGGCTGGGTCTGCCTCCTCCTGGGGCAGATCTTGCAGGTTCACTACCTGATCGCGGAACATGAGGTAGGCAACCAGGAGCAGATGGCGGGCGAGTTGTGACATGCAGCGGGAGCGTAGATCACCTTGTTTGTTGATGTACGCAACGACCGCTGTGTTGTCCCTCCCGACTGTTACGTGCTTGTGGCACAGCATCGGGAGAAAGCAATTCAGGGCCTGAAGTACTTCTAACAACTCGAGGCAATTGATATGCCAAAGCAGCTGGACGCCTGTCCAGGGACCCGAAGCTGCCTGCCCATTGCTTACAGCACCCCAGCCCATGGAGGAGGCATCCGTGTTGACCACAGCATGCCTGGACACCTGTCCCAGGGGTACTCCAACCCTGAGAAAAGCAGGGTTGGTCCACGGGCAGAATAGGCGGTAACACTGCGGGGAAACGCCAATCCGGTGTGCCACGGTGCCATGCTCATCTCAGGACCTTCACCAACTGCAAAAATTTGCTCTCTTTTTTTCCTGAATTGCCCAGGTAAGACCTTTCGCGGCAACTCTGTGCACTCAATAGGTCTTTGCTCACTGGAATGCAAAAAGTTGGCATAGCCGGCTTTGAAAAAAGCCACCAACTCGCAGGATCCGCTGAAACCCCCGCCCAGTAAACGCTGCCAGACGAGAGAGCAGTAGATCAATCATCAACTTCAATACAGCCAAGGGGATCTCCAGCTCCGAACGGCAAAGGCTCTGAAGCGAAAAGCTGCATGTGAACTGCGCTCATGCCCTCTTATATTCACACAGAGATGAGGTGCACTTGAGCGCAATTAAGTGCAGGCCAATATTCATTGGCCTTTTGTATAAAGCTCAAAGGCAATTGGTCTCTCTGGCAAGTTCCCATATGTAACGTCGAAGTAGTTTGACAGAAGGGTAACCAAAAATCTTTCAATTTTCCAACAATGGCGTCTGTTTAATTGTAGTTTGATGAGAATAAGAAAGTCCACACCATAACTAACAATAACAACATAAAGGATCATTGGAATCATTTTCAGCTGATGAACTATAAAAACACTGACATCCAATCAAAATCCACACACTTTTAAAGCATTCAAGCATTTAAAAGTAGCAGACAATGGAAATCCAGCACACACTTCAGTGTACAAAATGTGGGCAGTAGGCTGATGATACGCTGGGCAACTTCTTGAGCAGTATTGCTGAGCAACTGTGGAAAATGTTGCAGATAATGGGCAACCAGGTGAGATAGGTCACACAACTGATCTATAATATCCAGATAGAAATGTGTTACCCATTCTTAAAAGAAAAGTGAAATTTCTCAAAAAAAGTTGCCCCATGCGTCATCGATTTAATATAGTTATTGTTCCTGGTGTGAACTGACCTTAAGAGTTCTTTAGCAAGTTATTTTACTGTACCACACTTTCCTTCTTGCAATTACCCACTTTCCCAACTGTAATTCACAATGTTTTCATTTGTTTGTTTTGAATGGATGTCCTTGTAATTGCAGCATTCCCATTTCTCTTTTGCAGGTCTGTTCCTCATCCTCGGTTTGATGCTTTATCCTGCAGGCTGGGGTTCTAAGAAGGTGGTTGACTACTGTGGTCCGGATGCTTCCCCATACAAAGTGGGCCTGTGTTCTCTGGGCTGGGCTTTCTACACAGCCATCGGAGGCACTGTTCTCACTTTCATCAGTGCTATGTTTTCGGCCCAGGCTGAGATTGCCACCTCCAGCGATAAGGTACAGGATGAGATTGAAGAGGGACGGAGTCTCATTTGTGTGCTGTGAGATGTGAACACAAACCACTGAGAATCCATGTTTACCGATTGAAATGACTATTGCATAAATGGGAATGTATGATCAGTGGACCTGTAGGTCTACTAATCAAGGACTTTACTAGTGTAATTGCTTATGCCTTCTTACTTGCATCTTATCCTATCGCTGCATCTCATTGCAAAGTATATGCATAACAGATTATTTTCTTATGAAAAAACCTTTAGAGACTAACAAATGCGTTAACATTGTGTTTATAAGCCAATGCATTTTATCAGTATTTTGATTAATTTTTTTAAATTTAAATTTTACATGGACTTCTTACTAATTGCTGAAACTCTAAGCAGTTGTTTATGGAATGGTATTCTGAGAATAAGTATATGTTACTCTTTAACTGCCCTGTGATAGACCTAGTCTCTTAAAATAAAAAGTGATTATTGAATCAAAAGGTGTTTGAGGTGCTTTCTATCTCTCAATCACTGTGCAAGTTCAAATTGTTAAGTAACGCATTAATTTTGAATTTTAGAGTTATATAACTGAGTTACCTTTTCAAAAAAAGTAATGCCAGTTACTTTGTTTTCTTATATATTGACTGACAAGTCTCCTGACTCCATGTTAGGAGAAATCAGAAATACAGAGGTGTGAATACAGTGTTGTTCTAGACTAAATGTGAATGTGCATTAGTGTGCATCTCGTGCTCAAAAAACAGATTTAGTGTTCATCAAAATGAATTAATATAAACTTAGAATATGACGCAAACCTGCAATAATTATATTACATAAAAGTATCTCATTTTATTTACTTCTGTTAACAATAAGTGCTGACCTTCCAGTTCAACTTACAAGCAAAAATCACCGTGCTTCATAATTCGTTTGTTTTTTATTGTTGAAGAGTGTTGGAACTTTCTTCCGTATTCTACTTTACAGATGTGAATTTACTTTTTCTTCAGCCTCAGGTTTATCCGTGACACTTTTTAGTGTGCTTTTACATTTGCTATCAGTAGAAAAAGTTAAAAAAAATAATTTTATAAAAAAAACACTGCAAATGCAAAAGTAATGTACTTTCCATTAAAAGTAACTAAGTAAAGTAATGTATTACTTTGAAAAGAAACTTTCCCCCACACTGATCTTGGCTTCTTGAGACTGTGTATGCAACAGGAAGTAAGTGCTAAAGACTGTCCCAGGTCACCACTTTCAGCACTTTAAAGTAGTATTTGAGGCTAAGCGTATCCCATTATTCATCATATTGAGAACTCGCATGTAATTGCAAATTGTTCAGAAAAAAAATGCAGTATAAAAGTTAAAACGGTAGGCTGATTTATTAGCAACCTAGATAAAGTGTGTTTTACTGTACTACAGAGGTAAGCAGGTTTGCTTTACCAATTTCTTTTGTGCTTGCACTTATTCTGAATTTTACAGCCTTTACAACTTTACAGACACAAGTTTAAAGGTCAAAGTATGGAAAACCAACATACTGCTATGTAAAAACGCACAGTGGGTAAAGTTCAACAAACACTTGCGATCTGCACACCTATTTGAAGACTTGGGTCAAATAAAAGAAATATGTCATATAAGTACACAGGTGCTCAAGTGCAAAGACCGCAAGTATGGATATTGGGCAGGTCAAGAAACCCAGCGTTTCGTCACTGTTGACAAAATAAAAAGGCTTTCTGCCTGCTTCACTGCTTCTTGCAGAAGTTCTGGAACGATACTACTGTAGAACAATAATTTAACGAGAGAGAGAGAGAGGAAGCGCAGCTTTCATGTTTACATTTAAAAAAAATAAGGAAAAAAAGTACAGGGAGCCGAAAGAAAAAATTTGTTATAGTGAACCCTTATATCATTTATTTCATCTCTCATGAAAGGGTTTGTTTTCGTTACTGAACAGCGTTGTAAATGATAAGCCTACATTAATGCGTAGACCATTTTTCTTGTTCTTGTCTCTTGTTGAGATCTGAGAATGCTTGATTGACATCTGTTCATATCAGTATAGTCCTGTGGGAAGGTAAGATTAATATGTTTACTAAATGCGTAAAAAGTGTTATCCCGATAGTACACATACATCTTGAAGACATATATTTGACATCTGCATTTACATCTGCAAGATGTATTATTAAGGTTGTTTGCTCATCTGCAATAGGTCTATGGGATGTTTCATTTTAGAAAACATCAAATAGATGTCTTTTAAGATATTTATGTCTAATGGATAGGGAGTTAGACTTGTAACCCAAAGGTTAGGGATTCGAGTCCCAGACCCGGCAGGGATTGTGGGTGGGGGGAGTGAATAACCAGCGCTCTCTCCCCCTTCAATACCACAACTGGAGTAAGACCCTTGAGCAAGTCACCGTTACCCCAACTGCTCCCACTCCAATGGCTGCCCACTGCTCCGGGTGTGTGTTCACGATGTGTGTGTGTGTGTGGTTGTTCTCTTCTCACTGCTGTATATGTGCACTTGGATGGGTTAAATGTGGAGCACAAATTCCTATTATGGGAAACCATACCTGGCCACATGTCACGTCCTTTCCATTCCTTTTTTTCTCTCCTTTATTTAGAATGTATGTAAACTGACATCTGAAAGACCTCTGACAGACCTTTGTAGACAGCAGATTCTTTCCAGATCAAAAGATCTTTAACAGACATCTTGCAGACATAGGTGTGCTGTCTGGGATGTGTTTCCAAGTGATTTCTCAATTTTTAGCATATTTATGTATTGCTATGATTTATATGATGTTCTCAGCGAACTGTAGCTAGGCTGTTTTTAAACCTTATTATGTGCTACTTTACTGAAAAAAAACAAACAGCCAAAAACAGCTTGTCCTAGGTAGTCTAATCTGGAAGTAATTAAACCGCAAGTAAGCTAGCTGGTTTTATCTGGTCTTCCAGCCTAGCAGGCCAGCTAAGGAAGCGGCCAAAAAAAGCCTGCTGACCAGCTAGGATGACCAGCTAAAACCAGCCAACCAGCTTAGGGTGGTTTTAGCTGGTTTAGGGCCTAAACAGAAAATTACAGTAACAGGAAGTTGTTGATCTCAGGAAACAGAATTAAAAAATGACATCCGCTACTGTCCTTATCAGCACTCCCAATGCTTGACAAGAGCATAAGATGTGTCAAATGCACATATGTGGCAAACATATATTTTAAAAATGTGAATGGCAAGTTAACATCAGCAAATAATGAACAGAAGGACCTAGAAAAGTCATTGATTCAAGTAAGATTCATCAGTTGGTGTGGGAAAGTACATGCTGTAGCGAGGGCCGGACTCCTGATGTTTGTTCTGTAATGACTGCATGTGGCAGGTGTGCTGAGGGGAGGTTTCTCATCCAGCTCTGTGTTGGTGGATCAAAGCAGATCTAAGAGTCTCTCTGTCAGTTACTATCCTTAGGCCCCGCTGGCCCTCCCCTGCTGATCAGAAATGCAAGACAGGCCTCTTCATCTTGTATGAGCATGCGATCAATTTATAATTAGGTCTGTAGTGATTAATGAATTCCCAATAAAGTACCCTCTGCTCTGATGAATGTATGCAGGCCATCCCACCTAAACTGCTGTCCAAACAAGCATGGCTCACTGTTTCATCTCATTAAAGCTGAATGTCCTGGTAAACGGGGGCTGAGGTCTGATTATTTAGGGTCAAGAGTTACTTTTCCTATCTTATGGAGTGTTTGTGTTGCGCATGTACTGGATATACAACTAATGCCGTGTAATGTTTTTCTGGACGCTTGCTGTTTGAACATGTTCTTTGTTTTACCTAAAACACTTTCAGTTATCCATTTAAATGCATCAAATATTATATTTAAGAAAAAATACTTTAGTTATCATTCATTTATGCGTAACAGATTCACGTTCGTGTAGCAGTGCAGGAATTCTCTTGCATAATTGTCGTTGTAGTAGCGCTGATTTACCATTTGGAGGAGCCCTTGTCAAACGATTTCTGGTGTTCTCCGTCTATCACACAGTTTATAGTACAAAATCAACAAACACATTATATACTAAGCAGAGATTTCACATAAATGTAAACATCGTATGGGTTATGTAATTATGAGAAACTTGGATGAACAGAGCTTAGTTCAGCACTGCAAAAAAATGTTGTTGGTTTTTTTTTTTTACATTGTTGGTCTATTCACAATTAGACTGGTAAAATAATCAATAGAATAATCAGCACATCTCTAGATTTGTATATAACAATGGAGCAAGGTTACAAAATTGCAGATAGAAAGAACTTGAACCTTCATAAGTACTTTATGAGTTAAAATGACTAGCAAGGAGAAGAGATGAAAGTTGGTAAAATAAACTATTAGTGATAAAATGGAATTTTAAAATGAAAAAATAGTAACAAGCTATACTAAAACATGACACATACGACTGTGAAAAAACAGTAATTAGAAAATAATTAGAAATGTCTTAATTGTGGGCAAAAAATACAATATGTACATTTAATATATAATAATATAGGCCTACACATTTATATAACATATAAATACACTTTAAAGGAAACATGTACTGTCGATATTTAATTTAATTAATGTTCTGTTCACTTCATAACTTTATTTTTTACACGCTGGCAATTCAGTCTTCTTTAATTGGTATAAATGTAAAAAATGTGGTTATTTATTTTCAAATGCTACAACATTATCTGTTTTATTTGTAGCTAGTTAAATTAAATCTAATCCGACACTTTTAGATGAATAAGGTAACCTAAACATAGTATAACATTGCTATTTGTTTATTTGGGAGTGCCCTGCAGACTGCAGCAGTATAAACACACTGATATAAAGCCCCCCCATTCTGTCCCATTCCATCTCTCTAGTGTTCAGTAGGACCACCATCATTCTGCTGCCTGCGCTCACCGAATCTGCCTCCCACTTTATCTTCCATTAATGGGCTCCAATCAGATTGTGTATGAATAATCAATGGATAGTCAACAGCCGGAATGAACTCTCCTGAAGCTGAGCATGAATCTTGCTAATGGCACACATCCCCGGGATTTAATTAGGAATAATGCTCCGCTTGGGTGTACAGACCATCACATGGTTTGTTTGCTGCCGAATGTGAAAGGTAAACACGGAGGGGACAAAAAAACAGAGTAGTGTCATTTCCCTGAGGTGAGTGCTGGCCAATCTGCGGGAAACAACTGCTCATGCTTAATGCCTAGTACATTAGTCTTCTTAAACACCTGGTCATGGCCATTTGGAAATGTTCATTAACCACTGGTGCAGAGTGAATAGGTGCAATAGTTCACTCCTGCTTAATTGAATGAATGAGCTTGACTGTTGACTCTAAGAGCACTTCAGTGTTAAACATTAGGCCAAGTGCTAAAAGCCAAACCCACAATTATCTGTTTGGATTGGACATGAGAAAAGCGTAGGAAATATTGTGTCATCAGACAAGATGGAGACTTTATTATATTAAAACCAATATAATGGGATATTATGGGAATCGCAGTCATTATTAAGGCTTGGAATTATTCTTTTGTGGAAATCGTTAATAGTAACATATGATTTGCAAAGTAAATAAATGAATTTGGAACATTAGACTGTTAAAGCATTTGAGGGAATTTCAATAAAAACAAAACACTTGTGCTTAATATAAAGTAGAAATATGTGCAATGAAACAAACTCTCTGCAGCGGCAGGTTGAACTGTATTTGTCCGTTATGTTTTCTGCTGGGTGTTTTGAATCCTTGGTAGGCTGAGGAAAGAAGACCATCATTGTTTTTGTGCTAATTCAGCAGGCTGATGGGGAAAGCTGGGCCAGTCTGACAGCTTGAGGAAACCCGTAATGCTTTTCCTTCTCACAGACAGGCCTGCTGACAGCACCATTTACTCTACACGAGACCCATTCTAGCTCTCAACGCCCAAACCATAACCAACTGAACTTCTAGGATCATAATGTAAGCTCACTGTGACATAAGCAATGCTTTTGTGTGGTAAATTGTACAGCGAAATGAAACAAAAATGGCTAATGTAACTTTAAATTTCAAGCATTAAATTTATACATTTTTGTCATATTAAGTCAGTTATGTGTCAAAAGAACTGAGTTTTATTTGTTTTAAGGACTCCTGTGTCATTATTATTGTGTCACTGTAGAGAGGATAACACATTTCATGTTTCACATTCATATCTGTATATACAGCTATATGTCAACAGCTGTGTGTGTGCTGCGATTGTAAAACTCAGGTGGGCTTCATTCTTCTCAAGATATTGATTTAACAGGCAGCAGTTGTGAGAGGAAGAGGAAGAGGGAGGCTGTGTTAATGTGTAGTGTCAGTACTCGTGCTGCGTGTGTGTGTGTGTGTGTGAGTGTGTAAGTGTATAAAGCTTGTGGCTGTGTGTGTGTGTGCGATGTGCAGATGTTCCATTGTGATGGATCTATTATCCAGCTATTACAAGATAAATGAATGATCTCTCCTATTTTCCATGCCTCTAGAAAATTGAAATTGGGGGGAGGTGGTAAAGTTGGGGGTGGTGGTGGGGGGATATCATCCGGGCTGCATTATTAGGGTTGTTGGGATGGCCATTAATTTAAGAAAGAGTAGAAACTCTGGCAGCTTGGTCTCACCGTTTCCACGTTATCAATCAAGCCTCAGTCACTTTCCTGGGACGACCACACACTCAGGTTTATGCCACCTTAATTAGGATTCATGGCAAAATAGATGCAAGGAAACAACCAATGCCCCTTATTGTTTCACTGTAAATGTATTGTTTTTTTGGCCAAACATTTTGCCAGGAGTGATATTATATTACCAGTCTGACAACAAATACTGTAGCTCACCAATTTAAATGAGATGGACCAGTATTGGGTGTTTAAAGACTGGATATTGAATATAATTTAGGTCCTTTTAAAGTTGCAATAAACTCCTCTGCAATATTAAATTAAAACTTATATATATATATATATAAAACACATTAAAAATGCAATTTTTACCTCATAAATGTAGGTCTATAGAAATTGCTATATGCATACATTTATGAGGAGTATATTTTAAATGTTAGGATTCAAATTCATATTGATTTATTATTATTATTATTATTATTATTATTATTTGGGGCTATATATATACATATATAAATGGAATGGTAATATGCAAAAACGTTCTGTTTAGCGTTTAGCTTTTTAAACAAATGCATGACTGCTTATTACAAACAGGTTATAAAATGTGTAATGAGGAGGAATTACACAAAACTTTGGTATTTATGAATTAATCATGTTATATTTGTACAGAACAAACAAACTGTTAATTGTTATTTTATTGCTAAAATAGCAATTAAAATGTGTACACTCACATATATTCAGGGTATGATAAAAATATGTCATTCATTTTTACTTCTGCCACATGATAATTTTAGAATCGTTAAATTTTGTCAGCTTAAATCAACTTTTCTTGAAAAAGATATAAAAATGGGTAACACTTTACAATAAGATGCATTAATTAACAATAGTAAGCAACATTAGTTAACATGATGAATAATACTTTTAGAGCATTTATTACTCAAGGTTAATTTCAGCATTCAGCATCAAGTATGAATGCATCTGTAATAAATCAATTGTTTATTTGTTTGTTCATGTTAGTTAATACATTAACTAATGTTAACAAATGACACCTTATTGTAAAGTGTAACCTAAAAATAAAAAAAGACATTTTAAGTACAACATAAATATATATTATATATATATATATAAGTATTGTATACCTCACATATGGATGACTTTGTCAAAAGATTGAATTCATGAGAAAACTCCTTTGAATCACAGCCTTGATTCTAATCACAGAAATCCCTTTAATGTTTTAAAAGCACAGTCTATTGTAATATTTACCTTTAAATGCAAATGATGATCTGTAATTAAATGGATATCACCCTGTTAACAGGGCTATCAGAGTGTACTGTCTTTCCCATTATTTATTGTTTGGCATTTTATGATAAATGGTGGATAGCAGTCAAAGCTGATTACACACTGCACTAGAAGTGCAGTTTACTGTCAAGAAGAAGACCGATTGACTTTATATTTACATACTAATGAGAAGGAGCACAAACTTACCAAAAAGAACACAGAGCATTCATAGGGCGCGACATTTACAAAATAAAGCTGATGCCATGCAAATTTTAAATGAAACCTATTTAGAGTAATAAATGAAAGGGCCCCTTGGTAGACCACACTATTTGCATTTCCATTTTCAAATTAGGGTGTGTGACTCCTTGCAATGCTGGTGATGAGACAGTCACTGTTGGGGAAATTGCTGCATTTTCAAGGAAGTTCGCGCTAAGTATGACTCTTATGACCTTCTCTGTAATTTACCATTTGTCTGTTCAGGAAAGCAGCACTCAAGATCTATTATCTATGGCAACCTTCATAAAGAAAGCAGGGAAAAAACAAAGAGTAAATCAAATTCCAGAAATACGGGGTTTAATATAATATTTTAGATTATATGTATATATATATGCAGCATCTCATCGCATTCCTAACTTATTCTTTCTGTCTCTACATTTTTTTTTTCATATATACTACACGGTCTAGTAAAATCACATAATATGCAGTTTTCAAATCATTTGGATCATTTATTACAAATGCTTTGGGAAGCTCAGTAACACCTGGATGTGATCCAGTGTGATCTATGAATTGCTGGCTAGTTTAAGCGATGAGTTCATAAAAAGCAGTCATAAGAGGATAGTGTCGCACACAGAGGAGCCTCTATTTTTCAAAATGAGTTTGATGGACGCCAAACCATTGTGAAAGTGTTGTAGATGGGGCCAGCGTTCTGCAACATATTCTGACTCATCAAGCATAGCATTAATGTGCCGCAACTCATTGAGTGCTCTATGTTCAAGTGTATGAGGGGAAATAAAGAGAATATTCTGAGCAGGAAACAGTGAGCTCATGGCGCTTCACAGCATGCATGCTTTCTAAACATTGCAGCAATTTAGGATCTGTTTATAATGTAAAATGGCTAAATACTGCACAATGCATATTGCATACTTTTATATTTATTCATTAAGCAGTAGCTGTTGTTTGGAGTCATGAAATGCAAAGGTTATAGTATTCATGTGTATTTAAAACAACAACAAATATCCATACGTATGGTGTATCTTCTGACTTTTTCTTTTTGTGTTCTATCTTTTGCTGCTTAAGTGTAACCATTCCACTTCTGCTCTGGTTAACTCAAGCTGTTGAGATGATGTGATCAGCCTTTGGAAAATGAGGATCAATGGGATTTTTCTGTCAGACTGATACCATGCCAACAAGCATTGTAAAAATATAACAGCGTCTGATTAAATAAAATCATTTAATTAAACCATTTTCTGTCATTAACAAAAGCGAGGCAAACAAACACTACAAACAGACTAAAACTGGCCCCTGTGACCGGCGTCCTGCTCAACCATGTCCTTGACGCCTATCTCCCGTACCCTGAACTCCCTATTACCGATGCTAATTGCGCTAGCTCACCCTGCTGCTTCCATAACAAACCAGCATAATGCCCAAATTATGACTTTATTAATGTAAGTCAGCATCTAATGGTTTTAAAAATGATTTATATTGTTTTTCCTGTTCTGAACAAATTAAATCTGTAGCTCGAATTAGCGCAGGCTTTTCATCATTGGAGAGTTTATCAGCGCGTTTTCATCCCTAATTTCACATCTACGCCGGAAGCAGAGTAAATATTGTTAAATTATGCTGAATGTAGAATGAATACAAATATCAACTTACCACTGATGAACTGGATTTTTTTTTTAAATATCGCATTTTGATAAACTGGGAAACCTAAAAAGACTCATTCTACACAATGAAATTTTATACAGTCCACCTCTTCCTACAACCCCATTACTCTTAGCATGCTGTGAAATTCTCATCTTACACACTTTGCTGGCCAGGGCCATGAATTATGCATTGTGCCAGAGAAATCCTCAATCTCACGCTTCAAGACCACCACACATTACCCTGCTTCTGTCTCTATTACCAAGATGAATTGCTGAATGGGGAATATTTGAGTGGTTATGGTTCTAACTTCATTGTTTGTTTGCTGTGTAAAATCTCTCTTTTGTGCGAGTCTCTTCTGTCTATTGAAACAACAGAGAATTTTATGGCTTTTTAGAGGGTGAAAATGATGTTCATGGCTTAAAACGGTATGATACTGAAATTACCGTTGTGGTGATGTTGTTATAGAGGAAACTTGTGATTTTATGCTGCTTGAGGTGTAGAAACATAGGTTTCAAGTAACTGTGAAGGTTGTAGGAGTGAGTTTTGATAGCTGCAAAAAAAAATAACATTTTTGAATCTTGTCTGAAATGAATCGCTATGTTTTTTGGATCTGGGAACAGGTTGAGGTTTTATCAGACGCACTGAGTCGGTGACCTCCAATTCTAAACGATCATTAGTGTCTCTTCCTCTAAAATGTTGGACACACTTACAACATTCTAATAGTCCTTCTCTAGTATGCACAATCATTCACTGAGCCCCTAATACCATCATGAAATGTAGTCACGCTAATGATAAAATATTAGCTATGCTCCCAGTGTCATAATTTAATCTTTGCCTGGCATTTGAGGTCAAACTCTGCCTTAAACTACAGAACCTCTTTCCACAATATTTTGGTGTTCACTTGTAAAAACAGAGACAGTTATAATGCTGTTTAACGAAAGCAGGAATAAAAAGATATGTTTACAATAAAGTTCAATATTATTGTAAACATTAAGACTGCAACCTATTATTTTGTTAACTGAAATTTAATTAAATAAAATAGAAATATTTAGAAACATTTTGTTTAGTTTGGTATAGTTAAATCCATAAAAATATGCCAATAAAATATTAGTAAACATTATATAAACATTAATGTTATAATATTATAAACATTAGTTAATGTGCTGTGAACTAACATGAACTAACAATGAACAAACGTTTTTATTATCTAAAATTAACAAAGGTGAATAAATACAGTAAAATAAGTATTCTTTATTGTTTGTTTATGTTAGTTAATACATTAACTAATGTTAAGAATTGACACCTTATTTTAAAGTGTAACCAAAGTAAATAACAAAAATGAAAAAGCACATAGCAAAATTGCTTAAAGTTTGTACTAAAATTTAAATGAAAATTAAAGTGTACAGTGTCAGCTGCAAATTTATGAGAATGAATGACTACAGGGCATTAATTAGCATGAACAACTGTAAGTAATTTTTAATCTTAGTTGATGTTTCAAACTAAACTCAACTACGTTTAAATGCAAAAGATTTTTGAATGGACCTGAGCTAACGTTAACAAAACATGCATTGTTTTTTATTTATATATTCTATTTTTTAATAAAGATCAATAACAAATGTAACAAATGCATTGCTAAATGTTAGTTAACAAAGGGCAACTCACTGTAAAATGTTATCGATACATAAATTGATACATTAAATATACCAGGAGAGTGTAGTGTTATTATTTACAGGTTTTAGTGTCTCTCTTCTTTCTTTTGTCAAGGCACACTGCTACATATGGTGCCAATGTCCCTTAAGCAGCTACATTCAGCAGCGTTATTGTGTTTGACCCTCTATCCAGCTGAAATAACAGTTTGACATTAGAATGGCTACAAAAATGCATTTAATCCCTCTTTTCAATAGGTGAGCGACTGATAACTTTTCACTCATAATTAACTCATCTTGAAATGAGAGACATTTGGAGGAAATTGAACTGTCAGCCAATGGAGTCGTGCATTTGACCTCATCACAGCGAATGGGGCCCATCATAATTTGTTCATTTGGTGCCTATCAGTCTGGCCTCATCCTCTTCTTGCCGATCCGTTGACCTCCCTCTCCGCAATTCCATTTGGTTCTGTTTTAATTATGACTCAGCAAATCCAAAGCAATAGCAAAACCCACCCTGAGCTCCCCTCGACTGTCACTCACGCTCTGATTGACACAAGCCAGATAGCCTGAGTGCTTGGGGGAAAATTGAAGCAGTGGGTGCCTAAAATGGCTGTTTATATGTCCTCTCGCAGCCAAGCTCATTCATTTGTGCCGTTCGCCGCTTTTCGTTTGCTGCCGTTGTTGGTAATATACATAATGGACATAGCAGTGCATTAACATGTATTTGTCCGCAGTTCTTGATATGATTAATGTAAATAGGTGAAAAGGCTTTTAACATTTCTGATGCAAAATGTCACCCAGCACAAGGGTTCTTCTTGAGTGATTCACCCACAGAGTAGTAATTAGTCCTATCTTGACAATGCATCCATTCATATACTAATTCTCAATGCTTCAATTAAGCAAATGTTTTCCAGATTGAAAATGCCACGCTGTTTGCCAGTCACAACTCTATTGAGGGTGCTTTTGGCTACGCTCAAGCAATGCTCTTACCTCTAGCTGTGATGTGGAATTGCAAAGGCAAAAATATTTTGCAATCCTATTTTTGTTTCTTCTTTAGATGCGTTTCATTGTATGCTTGCTTTCTTGTTTTCCCAAGACATTGATAATGCTCCAAACGTTTCTTTCAACGTTTCTTTCATCGGGATTAATGCTGAATCAATGCAAGATTTCAAGTGAACGCTAGAAAATGCAACCGTCTTAACCATCTGGGTCCAGAACATCAGAACAACAGTGTAACGATACAATTTCAACTGAGACTTTTTTTCCATTTCCCCTAGAACCTCTGTCATGACGCTCAGAATTGCTCGCTATGTGATTGTATCTGTCAAGCATTCACCCGCAGGCAGTTAATAGGCTTAACCCAAATGATTTTCTGTCCTTTTCTTAGGGCAATAGTCTCAAACTGGGAATTTGTAATAGGCCAATTTGTTAACCTTCTCAGGGCAGGAGCATTTAATATATGTCTGCTCAAAGGAGGTAAAGACTTATTGTTGATAACCCTGAATGTGTTTGTCTGCTTTTAGAATTGTAAGCTTCAGTGAGAAAACTTTAAAAAAAAAAAAAAAAGGAAGGAAGGAATGAAGCAAGAATAGAACAGAACTGCTTCATTGCACCAAAAATGGCTTTCAAAAAAATTATTAAATGTCCTTTACTAAAGAAAAATAATTGTTTTTTTAAGAACTGTTCACTGAAAGGTACTTTAGGGAACCCACAATGGTTCAAAAGTCATGTGAAAACCTTCGTTTGGAATTTTTATTTTCAATTGTGTAGTAATTTAATATAATTCATGCAAGAATAGTTCTATGATGGTAATCCTCCTCTGGTTCTACTAGTTATCACAGTCCCTATCATTATCATACAAATTACATCCCACGCTATTGATTTTATGCAGATGTTCGCCAATACATTTTGGGAAAGTATGATTCGCTGTTAATGTTTACAGTATTAGAAAACAATTACCTTTCCATATGCCTTTGAGTAATTGTTTATTATTTTTCAATTAGACAAATGCTGATGATCAATGATTTAGAAAAAAGGGCAATGAATAACATCAACAGTTATAGATTTGTTGCCAGCAATCGAGATAAATTGTTTTAATGATTTCTACAATGGCATTTCAATGGCATCCAGTGCCATTTGAGTCTCACCGCAGATGATGAGGGTTGTTGGACAATAGGTTGTTTGCAGATTTATTCAGAAGAGTATTATTAGGTATTAAGTTTTAGATATAATTAAATGTATGAAATGTAGGTATTATTACATAATATAATAATGTACTATATTACATTTACAGGGTCCCTGTAAAATAGGGGGTCATATGATACGATTTTGAATTTTCTTTCTTCTTTGGAGTGTTACAAGTTGTTAGTGCAAAGAGAAAAAAGTTAAAAAAGTTATGACTTGTCCACACCCCCTAAAACGACTCGTTCAAGCATGCCGCCACTTTTCTTCAGCACAGAGTGGGCTTATTTTCAAACACCGCTCAAATGTTTATGCAAAGAAAGAAGGTGGTATTATTCTGGCTTTAGTGTTGCTGCAGGCGCCATGTTCTGGAGATGCTGTGTGGCGTTGTAAAAAAAGTTAAAATACTTTGTTTTTGCTTCCAAAAGAGGACACAACTAGAAATCAGTGGTTGTATTCACAGCACTGTTCTAGAACAGGTCAACACAAATATTAGAGTGTGTTCAGCGCATTTATGGAGGACGGACTCCTAAAACCTGGAGAGCAGCCTATGCTCTGATCACGAAGACAAGTTCAAATGAATGAATAAATACTTTTATTCAAATCTTTTTAATGCACCTGCTCTTTAAAAATCATACAGATAATTTAGTCCTATATCAGAAATCCAATATAAATATTAGAAGTTAATTCACTCTAAATATGAAATGATGTAAGACACAAAAACGTGTTGTTTTCTCTTTTGCTCCCTCATCCAAACCGTTATTTACTTCACATACAGACAAAAATTGATCTTGAGGCAGTGCAGTCAGAGTCTTAATTTACCAGCCCTACAGCAGAGAATGGAATCCAATGCTTTGGGTTCAAATCAATGGTCTAACCAGAGAGAGCGAGAAGCTGGAGACTGCACAACGAATGTATGATCAATCAGCCTCAAGTGATTATTAGCAGACCTCCCGCTGCAGGTTTGTTGCCAAGAGAACCTGAGACAAAAAGACTCACGTGTTTCAGACAATAGGATTGTTGTAGGGTTCTGGGAGTAATTGGTTGTAGTGTGATGCAGGTCTACCTGAAAAGTCACTCACCTGAGAAGAACAGATACTCATGTGAAACACAAACACTAATGTAAAACAGACCAAACCTAAAAAGGACAAACAAACTGCTCCAGTATGCAAATTACCACATAAATGAGTCTGGGCATGTGTGTTGTGTAGAATAATTACTGTGAAATTGATAATTGCACTGTTATGTGAGATTATGTCTGGTAGCATGACGAGCAAGACCTATCTTGGCATACCGTTTCTGGATGTCAGCGACATCTAATGTCATTGTAAGGTCAAAATGCATATATATCACTTATAAAATTATGATTTTTATCCTAATTAAAAATTTTTTTACTTTTCTGTGCAAGTGTATTTGACATGAAATACGTTGACGTCTTGCAGTAAGACATTATCTTTGTGTGGTTTTATTATGGAATTATTATGACATAATACAATTTTTTTTTTAAATTTACGCAAGGGTAGCTGACATGAAATTCTTGAAGCATTCTATAGTGAGACATAATATAATAATTAGATAAAGGTGTGTTTATTTTAATTTATTAATATAAATCCAGACTATTTTCAGAATTTCCCTTACTTGTCAAACTTGTTGAGTGCATTTTTTACATTAATAAAAATGTTACATACTGCAGCCGTGGCCAAAAGTTTTGAGAATGACACAAATATTGTTTTTTCAAAGTTTGCTGCTAAACTGCTTTTAGATCTTTGTTTCAGTTGTTTCTGTAATGAACTGAAATAGAATTACAAGCACTTCATACATTTCAAAGGCTTTTATCAACAATTACATGACATTTATGCAAAGAGTCAGTATTTGCAGTGATGGTTCTTCTTTTTCAGGATCTCTGCAATTCGACTCGGCATGCTCTCAATCAACTTCTGGGCCAAATCCTGACCATTCTTTCATAATCACTTCTTGGAGTTTTTCAGAATCGGAAAGAGGCTTTATTGGAGATTATGACTTTGCCCCCAGTTATCAGAATGGACTGCTGAGGACTGGTGCAAAGTCATATTCTCCAATGAAGCCTCTTTCTGATTGTTTGGGGCATCTGGAAAAAGGCTTGTCTGTTGAAGAAAAGGTGAGCGCCCAAAAACCCAATAATTCTGACAAACTCCAAGAAGTGATTATAAAAGAATGGGTTGCTATCAGTCAGTCATAATTTCAATGGTATTTTTGATTCATATATTTATCTATTCTATTGCTTGTAATTAATAATTACACTGTTTACTTGCCTTCTTTAAGTTTGAGAACATTTTATTTACATTAGGAATTAAATTACTGTTTTGTTTTTAAAATGGTGGCAGCTTTGAGAAAAAGAATGTTTCTAACATATTTGCGGGAGATACTTTTATGGTTCAAAAGAACTGAAACAGTAACTTTTTTTTTTGTTTGTTTTTTTTTTTCTCGTTTTTTGCGAAAAACATGTCCAGACAGTGGACATTACAGCTTTATACCACGGTAAATATGTAAATATTTACCATGTCCGACTCTGCCTATTTTGGGCTTGAACTTGTCTTGGACTCGACTCTGACTCAAATTAGGTAGACTCAAACTCAACCCTAACCGTCTCTAAAGTTGCATACTTCATCGGTAAGTTACACATGTTTCTAAGTTAGTTAACTTCGGCTAAGCTATATTAACTTACCAGTTGATATTATCATCGATAGCATTCACAAGGCTCCAAAATACACCGCACTTTACCTCAGTATTTCAGCTTTAATTCACTGTTAAAGTTAAATGACGACTGGCCACACAAGCTAACTTGCATTAAAGGGCAGGGGGACCTACAAACGTGTTTCTCAGTTTACCTAGAGTTTATTTCTGCTAGTATAACTATGGGTGATATAATAGATGTTGTCAGTGTTTTGGCGGCCTTCCAGTCGTCAGTCAGAAAAAATGCTCCAACTTGCGAAATGAAAAATGTAAGTTTACTGGTGACAAGTGAAACCATCTTAAAATATCTTAGTTTTACATAAAACTGAAATAATATCCTAACCTTTATACTAAGTTAACGGTGCAACAGCCGCTTCAAAAAAAGAAAAAGAAAACAGAAACCGGTTACAGTGTAGCATTATGCGGGTCAAATTGATATGTTCTTGATGTCTTCCATTATAGCCTGAAGGATGGTACGTGAGGTTTTGTTTACTTTGCTCGAAACCTTAAAGCTTTGAATTGGTCGGAGCTCAGGCCGCGTTCTCCAAGGACGTTTTGGTGAGCGCTTCTTCTCAATCTATATCTCTTATCCTTGGTTGTTGATGATGTATCTGAGCATTTGTGGCAGCTGTGTGTTACGTCTAATAGAGCAGAAAGGCTGCTCAGAATAAAGCTATTTGAAAATTTGTTTATGTGAAATATTTGTAAATGGAAGCAGGCCTCTTGGCGCCTTTGCGTCACGTTCTGGTGTCATTCTGGATTGTGAATTTGACGGGGGATTTGAGGCTGGCAAATGGAGCACATGTTGAAGCAGATCACAAAGACTCCTGCCTCCCTCAGTGGCTGCTTTAGGCCGGTGCTAGATGCCAGCGGTGTCTGCTGACGTCTCCTCTCTGAGCCACAGTTGTTCTGCCAGAATTCCCCTTTGCTTTCTCCCCTCTTGCTTTATTTGCTCTATTAACAGTGCATGGATCCTGCTGCCTATTTCTAGCATTTTGTGACATATTTGACTTTTTACTTATATGTAAACGTCAAGTATTTTTGTGACAGAAGAAAGACAGTGCAGTCTTATATGATCAGCCATTGAATAAAGTTTGATTTTGCTTTGGATAAAATGTGTTTTCTAGTCACAACCTTCTGTGATTTATTTGCTTTCTTTTCCATTTAATCCTTCAACGCAACACATACTCTGGGTCCCAGCAAAGAATTGTGCCATTTCGGCCTTTTAACCAGCTCTAGCAATTACATTTGATGCTCCTTAATTCTGACACCGTCTCTCCCTCCAAAGCCTCTTTTCCAGCTCAGCAATCGAGACAATATGTTTGCTTACCGCACTGCTCTGCTAAGTGTTCCTTTGCATGTAAATTAATCTTGATTCAGTTGACACTGTCATGCTGAGTGGTACAAATTGCGCATAGCAATAAAGCAGGCTGAATAAGAAAAAAGGCAAATTGCGGCACTTGACATGATGTTTCTTTGCTTTATGCCAGTACATTAGCAGCACGTAATGATTGCGCCGAAAAGCATGGTATACTGGAGTTTTAATTTTACTTCAATGGAGCAGCACCATGTCTTTTGAAATCCAAGTCAGACAAATCATTAACAATGTGGATGTTGAGGTTAAATAGGAAGCAATGCATTCACTTGTACATGCTCCGAGTGCCATCCATCATTCTATTTGCAAAAGCTTGACAAAAGTACTTGGCTTTAAATAACAATCTATTTACTCTTGGTTCTGGGCAGAAAAGGTTTTAGGCATTATACAGAGGAAAAGTCGTTTTCCGTTTATTCAACTTTAATTTAGAAAGAGAGGAATGAAATCCAAAGATAAAGATAAGAAGCAGAAACGTTTCAATATTAGCGTCTTGTTTCAAGACATAATGAAACATCAATATACAGAAGGCGTGCCTCACACAATGCTTAAAAATAAAATCTGCAAGAACTATATTCACAAGAGGTCTCTAAAATTAGAATTTAAAATGACTGTTATAAAACTATATATATAGTTCCAGTCCTGGCTTCTGATTGGTTGATTGTAAATGTGATGCAAACATATCATAGCAGATTTTGTTGCATGAGACTTTATAGTTATAAGAAATTATAGAAACTAATATTTGTTTGTGCAAATGTGCATTAAGTTGCAATACGCCGTGTTAACAAATTGTGTCTTTAACATTTTTACTATGTAGCATAATAAAAAACATTTTCTTAGTACATGTCTTGTTTTCTAGTATAAAAAGAAATAAAGATAATTAAAATGATTATTATTGTTATTATTATTAATAGTAAAGCCTGTACTTTCTTTCTTTATCTAACATTTTTCTTTGTCCTTAAGATTTACCACCCAGCACTCCTCAAAACCATTGTTTATATTAGTATTCAAATGTGTGATATTTTGGATCTGAAACACATTTCCCCATACTTCCCACTTTTATCAGAAGCAATAAAAAGCAAAATCATTCTTGTTTCATCTCTGTCTCATGTTATTATATGAAACACATTTTCAATATGATTCTAACGTGGGTTATCCCGCTGTTTTGTTGCAGTAAAACCACATCATTTTTCTCCAACCTATTTAGCACTATCTGTGTGGGGCCTCCATACAATTTACCAACTCCGTGATAATTATTCTGGCAGCACAAATGGAGAGGCCAGCCCTCTTTTCTCACTCAATGCTCCCTAATAGGATTGTGTCTGCTTCAGCAGACTTTAATTGAGGACTCCATGTCAAAAGAGAGCAAGCCTGAATGACTCTGCCTTCTCAGCTGCTGGTCACCATGAAGTCTCAGACTAAATGTTGAGAGGATTAAGGTGCTGAGTTATGATTTTTATAACAATACAGCAATTGCCATTACCTGCTGTTAGATGATATACTAAGAGATGAGACATATCCCAGAACATCATAGCAAATCAGGTCTTTAGTGTATTGTTTAATCATGCTGGTAAGTCTTTATTATAATATTAAGCTTTGTTATTAAATAAAAATGTTAAAAATGTCTATTGAATATATATTTGTTTAATATTTAACTATAATAAACTCATTATTAAATAATATAATATATACAACTATGAAATATAATCTAATGTGTAGTTAATGTGATATTTATTTCTAATCATGATTTCCTCTTGCAAATACTTTATTACTTCCAAGGATAGCACTGTTCAAACATTATATGTGTGTTTCTCTAACAGACACTTTTGACACAGAGTGGATGAAAAAAAAAACAGTGTCAGAAGAGAAGGCCCTAGAGCATATTACTCATTTAATCCTGATTTAGCCAGAGGGAGAAAGGGATTTTAAGTGTCTAGTGATAAACTCCCTTTCTTCTGTTGATGGTAATTATCCACGTCTCTTGAGACTGCCAAGATGTTGGTGACAGGATGTGTGTTCTGATCGTCAGACATAGACACACTGTCTAGTTGGTCTGTGTAGGTGAAGAAAGCCCAATGCATTTACAGGCTCCTCCGTGTGTTTGAAGATGGCCTATTGTAGCCCTTTTGTAAGGGATAACTGGTCAGCCTTTGTGGCCAAATATGTTAGGCAAATTGAGGCAGATGGCTCCAATTCAGACACGTGGCTTTCCCAGGGCAGCGGGGATGGCCTAGACAGTGGAGAGGGGTGTTTTGGGTCAGGGCCCTGCTTGGCACTTGTTAGTGCCTTCAATAGACCCATGTGGCTTTATTCACCCCCCATGTGGTGTTGCTGAGAAACACCATGCTGAAGCTTCCAGCCCTGCCCGCTGAAGGACAGCATGGGGGCGGCTACAGCAGCACTCCATCTTCGGCATAGTCCCGCTCTTGCCCTCTGGGATTTGGATGAATAGGGCCGACTGACAAGTGGGTGGTGGTCCATCCTAAAAGGCTTTTCATTCAGATGCTATAATAGACTGGCAGTTTTTTTCCACACTCTCTATAATAGCTGCTAATTATGGGATTTGCAATGTTTTGGAATCCCTTCTTAATATCTGTCTGTGTGTGTTTTCTCTTTTCAGTGTATTCTGTGAACATGGGGAACATTGCGAATCGTGTAATTGGTTGATTGTTTTAGTTCTAATCCAGCTACCTGTATTTGATGAAGGATGTTTTATTTGTTTATAGCCCATAACATCTTTGAAGAGAATAAAGTCTTGTTAAGTGACTTTAGTCAAATTGATTTCCAATGTGGCAATAAGAGTTGCGTTGATTTAATAAGTGTCCATTGTAACATAATTAGAATTTTTATGTTAAACAATTTTAGCATGCTCGCAATATTGTTCGTTTGTGTGTGTGTTTTTATATTTTTTTCATTGTGCATTAAAATTAATCTTCATCAAATTGCAGCTGAGTTATTATTATAAGGTAAAAAAAAAATATATATATATAATTTTCATTTAGATTTTTCCAGTATCACATTTATTTTGCACACTCAGACAATTATTGTTTCACCCTAAGAAACCATACATCAACGGAAGACTTATTTATTCAGCTTTCAAAAGATGTATCAATCTCAATTTTTAAAAATTGGCCCTTATGCCAGTCATTTTGTGGTCCAGTACAAATATATATATTACTGATTGATTGGTCATAAAACAGTTGCAGAATCTGCTTTGAAAGGATATGTATTTTAAAAAGCGTTATATAAATACACATAAATGTATATTAGAATAATATTATTTTACCATGTATTGTATTATTTTTAACATATGATCATATTTGGATTCATACTGCATTTTGAAATACTTGTATCATGTCCTATGTGACTATCATTGTAGTTATCAGGCTAGAAAAGTTTTTTGGATAACGATATCACCAAGATTCACCTCATAGTCTGATGCGTATACATGAAATAGCTCTGTGTAATATTCTTCCCTGCGTTCCCTCGGCATCTCAATTACCAGCATAGCTCTCTGTGTATTCTGAACATGCATGCTTTTACTCGGCAAACAAATGCGGTCCAGAGATCTCCATTTTAATGCACTGCTTATTCAAACGTGCCAGGGGTCAAGAGTGAAGATGTTACCAGCCGGCCATTCATCACAGCCATGACACCCTCTCTCCTCCGCTCTCTCACCTCCGGGCTATGCTTTATAGAACAAACACGTCACCACAGGCCGTGCAGTCATCCATTTTCCTGTGCTATGCATTAGAGCTTCATGAATATCCCCACACAGTACCTGCAGCCGGGCTGTGGAGGGATTTCAAGGGGTTCGTTTCTTCTGCGGTATGAAACTGAGAATGTCAGGAAGTTAACTTTCTACTTCTGTTCCTCTGATCAAATCAAAACCAAGCTGGAAGATATTTTTGATGACGGATCCCTGTTTGATGATGAAGTCTTTTCAAAATGTGCCTATTCTGTAGTGTATTCAGTCATTTATTCTAGTCGCAGCTTTTTTTGTTTGGGGTCAGTAAATAGTTTTGACAACAGTAAAACACATTGCATAGAGACAGTTTAAAAAGTAAATTATTTTTTTAAGTAGGCTATATATATATATGTACGAAAGTACAAAAAGTAAACTGTATCAACAAAGTCATTTCTGAGTATTCAGAAGTCTTTCTGAGTCTGCAGTGGCAGCATATATTTGTATTTAAGTGAAATCACTAGAAATAAACTAATTCTCATACTGTATGTATATACTTCTCAAAGTTTAAAAGGTTCGGAGTCAGTAATGCATTTCAGAAAAGCTCTTATGCTACAAAGCTACATTTGTAAAAAAATAAATAAATAAATAAATAAAAAAAATGCAGCATATCTTTTGTAAAATATTATTAGTTTAAAATAATGTTTCTATCTTAATATATTATAAAATATAATTTATTCCTGTAATGGCAAAGCTACATTTTCTGCTACCAGTGCTAATCATTGTAATGATATGCTTCCACACAAAAACAGTTGTGTTGCTTAATATTTCAATGAAAACAAAAATAGATTTCTTCTGTATTTTTTTATGAATATGAGGTTCAATACAACAGCATTTATCTGAAATAGAAAATAAAATTACATCACACATGTATTTGGTGTAATTTTGTTTATTTATGTACTTTTGTTTTTTTTTCCTCAGACCAAAGTAGAACATTTGGGTTAATTAGTTTGAGTGCAGCAAGCCTGAGATCATACAAAACAATGTGCTTCTACAGAATTACTTTCTCTTTAGTATTCATATCGAGACAATATGCTCCAGACCCAATGGCATTAGTTCTTTGTGTCATGGGGCTGCAATCTGCCATAGGCACCATTGCACGCCTTTGATTATTAACAGACAGCATGCCACCGCTCCAACCATTCCACCCCTCCCTCCTCTTCATCTGCCACCCATGTGACCCCTCCTGGCAAATGATTGGCTAATTACGATTCTGGACAGAATTTGAGGGTGGCTAACGCTGCATCTGGCCTCTGAGGTGCCTGCGACTGCAGCTGGTGTGGCTGCTCCACAGCAGGGCTGTCTGTGGCCCCTCATAAATAAAAAGCTCTTACAAACTGGTTATGAACACCTGTTAGATCATCTGTCAGCCTAGCCCCCTTCTCATCCATCACCTAGTGCTCAGGGAAGTCATTCCACCCCATCAATCCCCTCCGTACTTACCAGGACTTCAACACTGCCCTGATACCATCCACAGCATAATAGCACTGCACTGCTGGACGCTTTTAAATACAGATGAAGAATCCCTTTCTGTCAGCTTTGGGCTGCGGAGTGGCATAAAAGTTTAAATTTGTGTCAATAAATCAGAGGCGACGAGTCACGGGCAGGCTTGTCATTCGGACTAATAGCCGAATCCTTCACTGGCAATGCTGAACGCGCCGAGATAAAATGCGATCAGGGTTGTTCAGTCATTATACCTTTATTACCCCCTGCCATAACCAAGGAGAGTGAGTTGAATCGGGGAATGAATGGATTATATGTGCTTTAGAAGGTGCTGAGGGTCCTCATCTCTGATATTATGACAACCACAAACCCCAACATTTTCACTTTGACACTGCTGTTAGTGTAAACCACATGCTCTCAAACGACATAAAGGATGGTAAATTACCGTCATTTTCTATGTAGTCAAAGGATGTATGGGTTGATGTAAGTCTTGTTCCTACAGATCTACTTTCCTGCAAAGATCAGTTTCAACTCTAATGAAGCACAACTGAACCAGCTAATTGGGCTCTTCGGTAGCAGTTGATAATTACAGGAAGTTGTGTTGAATCAGGGTTAGAAGGGTATTCTGCAGATAGGTAGATCTCCAGGAGCAGGATTGGGCACCCTTGGGTTAAAACATTAGCCTTCTGCAAAGCGAAAATGAAGCTGTGTGTTCTTTACAAACACACAGGGTGTCATTTTTTCAAACTTAATAAACCCTTTTGCCAAATTTACATTAGCTCAGACTCCACAGCACACTATTACCCAGCGACCCATTCTGATCTATAAAGAATCTTATTTGACAACCATTTACTACTTGTGCATTTATGCTATAGTCATGCTGTAGTAACATGTGCTGATAAACAGCCAATATGCTGGTAATTTGCATGCTAGTAAGCAACTCGCTAATAGGGTTAATCAGTTCCTAAACTAAAGTACGTGTTACCAGATTTTTGTCATTTTATCTACATATCTAGATAGCATGGTGAATGTTCGCTTGGTTACTGAATGGGATGTTACATTTAATTAAAAACCTGTTGAAAAGTGACTAAATATTTTTTGAATTTCCCCATTAAAATATACCAGAATGATCTCCTGAATGGGCCGTCCTCCATGATTGCTGTTCTTTACGACAACAAAGCACTTGAACACAACAAATCCATAATTACTACTTAAGAAGCATGTGAAAGCAGAATCAGGCCTTAATGATCTTAAAGAATTTATAAATTTTTATGTATGTTTTTGTATGTTGGTATGACTATTTTTCATTGTCTATGCCAGTGGTTTTCAACCTGTGGGCCGCGACGGTATAGCAGGGGGGCTGCCAATTATCATTAATAGAAATTGTAATATTGTTAATATAATAAAAAATGTCTAGTTTGCTGATCCGTTATGAATGTTTTCGGTTTATTCAATACATTGCAAGTTTATTCAATAAAGACAATTAACATCCTTGCTTCTGAGTACTTACAGTAGTTAACCCGACACAAAAAGCGGGATTGTTTAAATTCTTTTGCAGTGGGCCGCGGAAGCATATGTGTTTGGCTGTGTGGGCCGGGATTTAATAAAGGTTGGGAACCACAGGTCTATGCAAACAAAAGCACAGTTTACACATATAAATACTTATGATTACACCACATTTTTGTAAAGGGTCGAAAATGTATTATCTTGGCATTTCTTGAGTGGTGAGGTTCACGTAAGCTTTATGAGTATTAGCATGAAAATGGCAGGCAAGTTGAAAGATTCTCTCACTGGTTTATAGCAACTATTACCGCAGAGTTAGTCTCAGTTTTATGTGCATTATCTCAGGGCTTGGCTGAAACTATAACTTTTATGCATTCATAAAGAGTAAATTGACAGCGATGAATCAGCTATGACCAGGCAAGCCCTTACACCTTTCCGTCATCTTTATCGAAAGAGAGAAACGAGAACGCTGGAGCTTGTTTTAGTGCTTTTTGAAGTGTTTTATGATCTTAACTTAGTCATGCCCTTAAACTCTCTTGTGTCAAAGTTGCCAGAAATGACATTTGCGACTCTGTAAAGGAGTATGTACTTCTTATTAAATCGTTATGAGCAATCAAATGCAGGATACCAGAAAGGTTAATCAGCTTTTGGACAGAAGGCCAATTATAGACGCTGATTGTCCCCTAGAATGTCTTTAAAATGAGATCTATTGCCAGCTAAAAGAAAATATCTAGTGGAGGCATCTACGCCACACCTATCATCACCGCAGGAGCCCAATTTACAATCTCTTTGAACCAGCAAGAAGCAATAATGAGACACCTGATAGCGTCCCAGAATAAACTGGAGAATGTGGCCTGTCTAGTTTGTGGCACAGGCTATTACAGAGAAGCGTTGAAGAGATGTGCAGTCTCACTGGCCTGATGTGACAGCTTGATTTCCTGGCCTCCTGGTGGGACATCAGAAGAGGTGACATGAACGGCCTGTTAATTTGGCCATGTCACAGTATATAGCCGCGTCCTCAGGTAGAGGATACTTTCGGATGGTTGAGGGTGAGGGAATAGAGCTTCCGCCTTGAACCGCCTGTCCGGTGTGACAGAGAGGGGCAGTCTCACACTTTATTGTGTAGGTCGCTGAGCTCAGGCCTGTGACAGAGAAACACACACACACACACAGACGTACAGCGTGTGGTGACAGGCGTGGATGGAATGGGGCAGTGGTGGTGGCTTCTCTTGTTTGGTCTTGATGAGCATGTCATTAATGGAAATAGGAGAAACGGTGGGCCATATCAGTATTCAAATAGCCTGCCATCTTCTTCTGTTCATCGCCTGCTGACTTCTAAACATTTAGCTCCCTGCCAACCCCTTTCAGTGCCTCTCTCCGTTCCTTTTTCCTATCAAACTAACCTGAACTTCAAGGTTTACTCGAGAAAATTGTTTGTAGGAATATTTATTATAAAGTTTTTTTTTCTTTTGGCCCTGTGGAAAAAAAACCCTCTTGAAACACACTTTTTACACTATAATTTCTATATACAAATGTCCAACAGTAAATGAATTCTGTCATTTCTGTTTTTTTTTTTATTGGAACACCATGAACTTTTCCACCACAGTCCCATTTCACCAAATCTTATATGTTTCACATTTTGTGATTGAAATGGCAGCAGTGCAAATGACATTTAAACACTTTTTGAATGAAATGACTAATATCTTATGTCTGAGGCTTATTTTATGGCTCCCAATTTAGGTATCCTAAAATAATATAAACAATATTTTGAAAGTGAAAATAATATATATATATATGTGTATGTATATGTGTGTGTAAAAATATTTAGTTTACAATTGATATTTACATTTCACATTTGTAAATATATTTAAATGAATATCTTTTACTGATTTAATTTCAGACATGATGCATGGTCCTCCTCTGGATAAATAAAAAAAATCAAAAGAAAAAACATTATTAAAGGTAATTTTTTAATTGTCAGGTACAGTATGTCAAGATATTAATACACATCATAAACAGCATCATAAAGCTTTTTGTACAATCAAGTCTTAAATGGAGTCCATTCTGCACTATTGCTATAGATAAACACCCACTCTACCTCACTTTTGGTGGTATGGACCACTTCAGCAAGGAGTCTGTCAAGTAGTTAGAGGCTTAATTGGGCTGATCTGTGTTCTGTTCGTTAGAGTAATTCATCAGAAAATTGGCTGGCTGAAATGAAGACAGGGCAGACCCTAAAAAGACATGTGTATAGGGATACACAGAAAGTACAGAGCTACAGTGCCTCACAAGCAATCAAGAAAAAGCATGCTTGCTTTCCCCCCAACAGACGTTTATTGAAGTAAAGCTATAAGAAATAATTGATATAGCGAAAAGTACACAAGGCATCCCATTAACAGCTTCAGAAAACCTCCCATTTCAAGTCGGCTTATTGGCATCAGTGCATCCCTCTGCCTTTTCCGCCGTGCATTACTGATGCTTTCTCTTGATCAGACTGATATTTGCTACATTGTGATCAAAAATAAGCTTTATGTGCCAGTGACGCTGCTGGTGAATGCTGCTGTTTTGATAGGCTCCATTGAGCAGATCCTTGAGGCTCAACACAAACACTCAGCGGCAGGTGCACAGCTGTGACGTAATGAACGCTCGTGCCACTTTCTTTTTGCGGCCAGGATTTCTCTATATTCTGTAATTAAGGGTGAATGTACAATGCAGCGCAGGGCCAATGCAGAAAGCGCTGAAGAGGATGCCTTTTCATTTAAGTGCCTTCTCGAGTCTTTCTGGGAGCTGAGGTTGCCAGTGCAGCCACATCTAATCATGAAAGAAAGCCTCCTCATTATTTCAAGTCATTCTGGAAAGGAGGGCGGCACTTAAAATCCCACCAAAGAAGTCCGGACCAGTGTAATTGTATTTCTTATTTGAATGAGGGTAAAAAAGGGAAAGAAAAACATAAAGAAAAGTCAAAGGTTTTTCGTTTATCATAGGGCGCTCAGGTTGTCAAATAGGTACCTGTATGAAAGAGAAGAAGAAAGCGCGCTGGTTTATTCAAAACATTCCCACTGATAAATTGAAACAGGCTTTTAGGCTGGTTTTGTGAATCCCAGTTCAAACAAGAGCAAGAAATACACATCCTGCAATAATAAATGCCACAGTGTTAAGTGCCTCTCTCGTCTATAGCGAAGCGACTTCAAATGAGATCTGTGCTTAACACTTGCCTCGCTGCCTCCTCTAAGAATCGCAAAGTTCATCTCTCGCTCTCTCTCTCGTGCTCTTTCTTTTTGTTGCTGTTAGATTTGTTTTTCTTTCAAGTTAATGATTTATTTACAGCCAATTAGGAAGCCAATCAGGGCAGAGTGCAGTGTACGGGTAAAGAGGCCCGAGAATACATCAGCCATCAGCCCTTTTATTTACTTAAGAATTCAGATTGATAGCAGCAAAAGACTATTTCACTCATATAATGTACCGTTTTAGAATTACTTTATTCCTCATTTCACTAACCACACACTAAACCTTAAACTCCTGGTCTTTCAATGTCCTATTTGTCATGTTTTCACATTTAAGAGTGAGACAAATGCTTTCAGAAACTCACAATGAGGCTTGTCACTAGATGACTAGTAAACAAAGACATCAGATTAATCTATTTTTGGCAAATTGCTCTTATTTGAATCATTACCTTGTTGATACCTTGAGATTACATTTTCATTTGTGCTCTTGGCTTTGCTGAAATATTTGACACTTTGATAGAAGCTGAAATCCTAAAATGCTTGGAACATGTCATTTATTTCATGTCTAAGAAGCTCCAAGTGTGACAGAGTCCAAACAAAATGGTAATAGAATAGTATGGTTTTGCCAAAAGGATTCATTAGGGATGTATTCCATGTATTACACTACCACTATAGCTTCACAACTATTGCAGATGTCTGCAGCTACTATAACAGATTTGATTTACCTTACAAAAATAAATAAATAAAACATTAACAACATACTTATTTTATTTCTTAGAACTATTATTTCTTATAACTCCTTGAAGACTATTTAAGCACTATTTACTATTTAAGTACTTTCGGAAAAGTAGAGACTTTTTCTGAAATGCTTCTGAAACTAAATAGGTATTATTAGGCCTAACAAATTAAATAATAGTCTATTTTCAATAGAACCATTAATTGACCTTTACTTATTGACCTTTGTTAACCTTTACTGACAGTCCAAACTATGCAAAAAATATACAGTTTGGTGCAGTAGCTGATTTTTATATGAAATTCAGACAATTTTTAATGAGACTTTTAAGCCACTATAGCCGACTACTTACATAAAATGCATGTAAATTTCAGTTATCACAAAATATGCAATAAAATACAGTGACGACTGAGAGATGTAGGCTACAAATAAACTTTCCTCTGATCCTGATGAATCATATTTGATTTTTTATTATTACAAAATGCTATTAGTATTTTAGGGCTGTTAAAGAGGGAAATTAAATACAGCAATTTTGAACATATTTGCTACATTTTTTATTATCCACTTTTTCTAAAACTAGACAGAAATCATGTAATTAATTTTTTTATTCTGACAGCAGTAGTTTTTGTATTTACTGTATCAATACATAAACCTTTAATATAAATACTAAAAGAATATATGGTGATGAGATGAGTATTGCGAGCGGAGTAATTTGAGGCCTCTTTAAATTATTATATTATATTATATTATATAAAAATGCTTTGGCTTTAATAAGTGACATTTTGAAGACCATTAATTTTAGAAACAACATGCTGTCTGTACAATATCACACTCAATGCATACAGCTGCCTTTATAATTTAGGATGTAGGTCCCTCGAATGACATCTGCAGATCCTTGATAATGAAAAATCAACAACTTGTTGGTACAACTCTCTCCAGGGTCAATAAACAGATATTTTTGGTCTCCATACAGGCAAATCATTCAGTGTTGCTTTTGCAAATATGCCAATGTCAAATATTTAAATCAGAAATAGAGGGGGCAAATGTGGTTGTTCTCCTCCGACGGCGATCCTCAATCAATTAAGCGAGGCTGAGGAGGCTGGTGGCTGTGAGGGGCTATTTAAATTTAAATGGTGTCTCATCTCCGAGCATCTAGCGGCGGCTACATCACTTTCATTCCAAGGGGAAAAAGGCATTAACACCGTCTGTCCTTTTTTTCAGCAGTTTGTCCTCCAGAAGCTAATTCTTCAGCCACTAGTGCAGTCGAGAGCGTTCTCTCTGGGACACTGCAGTCAGTGCGCATCTCAGAATTGATGTTTAGAAACTTTCCTTTGTTTACACCTCACTCCCCTGTGAGGCAGCGTAGAAAGGGCTCTAATTGAAAGTGACAGTTCTTTAATTGAGGAGGTCTTAAAGCAGCGCCTGACTGATGAATAACGATTGTGGTTTCACCAAAATGCATGCTTAGACCAATAACATGGATTGTGTAGGTTCTGGAGAAGTCGCTTGTATTTTATTTGCGCTATTGACAGTGTGTGATTAAACTGACTACAGGATTTGACTGCATCTTCTATGCAGCTGTTGAGGAAAACCGTTCTTTCGGGTCATTATAGACAACATTAAATGTGTTTAGTTATCATTTAAACATAAAAATACATATATTTTATTACACTAATACCAGTCCCAATTAATCTTGGTGTATCTTAGACATGATCTCAAAGGTTCTGAGTCTTTTTAGTAAATCCTAAAATTAACAGTGAGTGAATCGAAGCTGTCGTGATTATTAGAAAGCATGAAGTGATTAGGAGAAGGAACAGATGTGTGTGTGTAAAGAAGCCTGTGCTGTTTATGCGTGGCACTGCTTAGCAGACATTCAAATTGAAATACAACAGAGTTTATTCTTCTGATTAGACTTTCTACTGCCAAGCAAACACCGAGACGTCATCTGCAGAAACATGTGCAAATAAAAACAGCAACTGGAGTCCAATCAAATTCCTGTCATAGTGTTAAAAACCTTTTTTTTTTTGCTAATTTGATCAAAGAATGTTTGCTTTCAACAACTAACCAAGATAAACATTTTATTAAAAATAAAGATTTTTAGATATCATGTTGTTTTTAGATAATATGAGTAGTATTTAAAACATAATCCATATGAATGATGGATGAAATGACATTGTGATATTGTGTGCTAAACGACAGCTGGACTAAGTGTTAAGACACTTTAATTGTTTTGAAATTGTGTTGAAAACAAGTTATAACAAGTTGTGTTACCAGTGCAACATACTTCTTAGGGAAAAATAAATGTTATGTCTAACCATAGGAAGCAATCTGTTCACAAACCAATTGTGATGTCCATTAAGAAAATTCATTAGGCACCATTTACTTCATGCCACTCAAATGAGTAATATTGAGAAGGAAGAGGACTGCGTCCATCAGTTTTGCCAAAATAGCATATACAGAGGTTGAAGATTTGTTTCTCCTTCATCACAACATTTTGCAGTGCTATCAATTTTTTAATAAAACAAGACAAATAAAATAAAAAAAATGCACTGTTTGAAACATTTTTCGCAATGTTACTGTCTTATGGATCTCTATCAAACACACAAAGTATTACACTATATAATTGGTGGTGATTTCATATGGATTTATAAAATCTCATTCTTATGATCTGCTTAGAAAGGTTTGGTACTTAGATATTTAAGTTTCTAAAAATCATTTGTCGTTTTTATACAAATCATATGGTACACATTCGAACACAATCAACAGCCTGGAAAATTGTTATATTTTCTCATTAAATCAGAAAGCTCAAATCAAAAAGTCACCTTGTCTAAAAGAAGAAAGAAACGTATAAAAGTCTCTATTCTGGCCAGAGGTGAGTGTCTTAATGATGTATTCGTGTCCTATAAACAGTCACTGATAAATTCCTAAATATCTGTTTAAATGAAGAAACAAACTGACATATTGGATGTGCTGAGGTGATTTGTATTTGTGGGTTTCTTTAAAATTGCCAGATGAGGCCATTGAAACTAAACAAGTCATCTAAAGAAATTGCTGTTTTAAAGTAGAGAACTCCATTTGACCAAAGTCTTTATTGATGTTTTTCTGCTCTGAAAAGTATAGTAATAGTTTTCAAACCATGAAAATGTCCCTCTAAACCTTTCATCTGAAAACCAAGAGATAAATGAAATGCACCCAACATTATAGACAGATCCTATTATTACAATTTAAGCTAATGCAAAAACTCTTTTACCTGGTTTCACAGACCCCGGGTTCTTAAACCTAAATCTAAACTAAAATTTAAATATGAGCTATTTAACTTAAAGAATTTTTCACTGACTAATCCTAAAACATTTGGGTGCCTTTGTTTTGTCTTTTAGATGCACATCAGTAATGCTTTTTCTAAGGTATGTTTATAAAAATTACTTGAAATGAAGTATGGCCTAATCCTGGTTTAGTCTAAGCTCTGTCTATGAAACTGGGCCTTTGTGTCATATTTAAGTATTTTATTATATATTTTAATGCTTATTTCTCGTGTTTTTGAGCAAACTGTGTGTCGTTATGTTGATTATTCATAAGACGTGCATGCTCTCTGAGGGATTTGTCCAGTATGTATGCATGTTCTGATGTGAGAGCTGTTTCTTCAGGGGTTTGCTGTCCTAACACATTTAAGTCCGGCCATCAGCCAAGATGAAACACCTGCTGTTGGGGAGAAACAAAGCGCACTAATCCAATATGTATTTCAGACATGTTAAACATCATCAGCTCCCCAGAGAGCGGCCACTGCTTGGCTACGGGAGAGAATTTTAAAGCAAATTGTTCTAATTTATGTAGGGACAATAAATCAAAATTAGCATGAGGACAGTGCAATGCACTTCACTGTAAAATGGCAAAATGCTGTAGGGGCCGGTACCATGCCCCGTATATGTTTGTGTGTGGGGTTTTATTTGAAACTCTTACTGCGTTACCCCTGGTTGTAAGTTTATGTGAAACTGTGAGAATGGAATGATATCATTGTATAAAGTGCAGGGTATAAATACTGCTGCAGCCCATCAGGATTTACTATTTGATGGACAGTGGTTTCAATGCTTCATAAAATTTAATGCACTGAAATATGTGCACGTTTGCATTTTAATGTCCATGAATTGGCCTTCCACTTATATCGTAGGTCACTTAAACTGTGTTTTGAATCATGTATGAGAGGAAAAGGGAACTGTATTTTTATTCCTTCCAGTGAAATCTCAAAAGTCTCTGTTAAGAAAAAGGATTCGGTTGAGATTGAACAAAACGGCAGCTCTCTAGTTTGAAACTAAGAAATGCAGATGACCACAGGTTGGATCTGTTAAATTAGTTTTACATGTTGTCAACTGGATATGAGTGGACTTTATTGATTTATTGATTTGGCAAATTTTTTATTTGTTATAAAATGCTCATAAGGATGGGAATTAAACAAACAATTTCATGTTTGTTTTATAGTATTTTGTGGTTACGCTTTATTTTAAGATGTCCTTATAACAGTGTTATTATACATTTAAGCACAGAGCAATAATTATTAACTTCATGTGACAGCTTTTGTACCTTTATTTCTGAGAGTTTACTTAGTATATGGTTAGGTTTAGGTTTTGGCTTAGTGTTTCTTGCATGTAATTATGAATTATTTATCGTTATTACAATAATAAGTATGTGTATGAAGGACACCTTAATATAAAGTGTTGCCTATTTTGTTTTTAAAGACAAGACATGCATGGGTACATGATCATTTTTTGTAATGATTTTTGCTATCCACGTTAAAGCTGAACAGCACTGAACAACAACACATCCCAATCATGTAGAACAGACAGTCCAAATAGTGAGACTATAGTTGATAACACAAGTCAGTCTCATAAAATTCAAAGAAAAAAGTGCTTCCAAAGACTGACACCAGACAACCAAGCCTTTTGAAAAGTGTCATGTCCGGGCTTCTGTACTTACCTGAAGATACATCCTTTTACTTGTGCCCTAAAACTGGGTGTAAAATGGCCCTCATCTATGGAAGTCTTTGGTGATGATGATGTCTATGAAGGGGCAGATGCTGATGGGACATTGATGGATGTCTGGAGCAAAGCTGTCATTCAACTGGAACTGAAGCCTTTGGTCAGTCATGCAGTTCCCTGATACTGATTCTATCTCTCTCTACTCGACACACACATGCCTTTATACCAACTTTAAAATATGCTTTTAAACACCAACATGCTATATATTTGTCTGTTATAAAGCAAAATAAAGTCAACTAGGCAATATTCCTTTCATCATACCATTATTTTCCTTTAATATAGCTTTCAATCTTCTTTGACTAGATTCATATAGATTCACATCACCTTTTGAATACTCTCTTGTTGAATGCTGTCTTTCAGAGCATCATTTTAGAGTAGGTTGGAGTTTAGACCTGGCACTCTTCTCTCTAAACATATCCAAAATTGGTTGACAATATTAAAGGCAGGTGATTTGTCTTTCCCAGACAGATTTTGAAGATCATCTTGGTGCTCCAACCATCAAGATTTTATGATCATAGCAGTATAATTTTTGCTTTAGCGTCTGTGAATAAATTTGAAAATTACAGTATTTCCATGGATGTTATTTCTGTGTCAGATAGATAGATACATAAGTTTAGGCTTTGTATGTATACATTAAATCTTACATTGAGCAATAGTTATGATTTACAATGCATATTCTATACAATAAGGAATAATTTCAACTTTTTGTATTTGAATGCATTGTATAGTTTTGTATTAAGGCGGTTTCTCATTAGA
This sequence comes from Enteromius viviparus, assembly GCA_032353835.1. NCBI lineage: Eukaryota > Metazoa > Chordata > Actinopteri > Cypriniformes > Cyprinidae > Enteromius > Enteromius viviparus. The sequence continues at coordinate 14,702,235 of JAUCNO010000795.1, read as the reverse complement.
AGGCACAATTAGTGATAAACTAGCCATAGCGGCCCGACTCATTAGATGCTGAAGCTTTATTTAAAATTTGAGCAGTGCCTTGTTTCCACTCTATTCTCCACCATATGTATGCATTAATTAGAGAACTGTGGAGGAGGAGTGGATTGCTGTGTGTGTGTGTTTATGTGTGAGCATGAATGTGTGTGTGAAAGCTAGGCAGTGTGTATGATGTTTCGTGTTTCGCTTCAGTTCTACCCTCTATAACCGAGGATCTAATCAATCTGCTGGCTATTAAGTTTCTTAATTGATAATGCATACAAATTAAGCTGAGCGCTGTTACTTTGGAGACTTCGAGCAGGTGATTTTAGGCACCGGTCCAAATGGACTTTTAAAGCAGTTAGCGTAAGACTGAATCTATCTGGCTCAAGATGAATCTTTACCACTGAGCTGAGGCTACGGACAGAATCTTTTTCATGTTGTCATTTTTCATGATTCAATTCAGCTAGGCTACACAACACCAGACACGACTGGATGAATCCAGTACATCTTTGATGGAATAAAGATAGATTTGAATTTTATGCTTGCATTCCATTGTAAGAAAGAAAATAGTATTAACAACTTATATATATGCGTATAATGAAATGGTGATCAAATTGAGGAGGATTTTGAATATTATTTGTCTTATGTACATTTCACTGATAAACATCTAAATCATTTTGCACATGATGTTCTGCGTAAAGTATGTACATATAATCAACACTTTACTATCACGTCTCCTGCTCAGAATCCATCAAAACTGTCTCTTCATGCAAATTAGACAAAATAAACATTAACAACTCACAACCACCAAACATAAATTAGGCAGACAAACCTGGAATGACAGTTACCATCAGCATGATGAGTCATAAAGACAAAATAATGATCCAAATATTCACCCATCTTTATGGCTGATCCGAGGAAAAAAGATTCCATTAATCTGACACTTCATTAGGAACACACTTATTTGGAATGCTAAATAGTTTTGGCAATGGAAAACATGGTCAAAGAATTAGCAATTCACCACAACATTAGAACTACTTGGAAGTTAAATCTGGCACGTATGTTTAATCATGAAAGTGATCCCTGCATTAATGTTTTTATTACCACAATCTAATTTTATCGGAGAAATGTCTGCTTCTTGTGTAATGTGTCTTTTAACAGAATGAGTGTCTTCAGGATTCCTCGATGTCACTTAGATGTTGATATGTTCCTCGTTTCAGAAGCAGAGGTTTGACATGATGGAGACACTTGTTGGATGATTTCTGAGTGCTGGTCTGCCTTTTGGTCTCCATCCCCATGAGACAAACAGACCTACAGGCATGCCAAACTCATTCTCTGATCAACACAATCTGATTTGGTCAATTTTGCCACATAGGACACATTCTCTATTACAGAGATAAATAGCTTTGGGCCAACTGTCGACCAAAACTTGTAAGCTAATAAATTATTCCAATTTCTCCCAATAGATTTCTCTAGAGACAGCCAAGGGAAATACACTTTTTGATTAGTGAAGTTATGCGCATGTGTGTGTGTATTTTTGTGTCTGCGACACACAGATATGTCATCTCTGATTAGGACCAGAGCTTCTCAGGTGGATGTTGCCTGAAGTGCTGTCATTTTGTAATGAACAGACAGAGGTTGGATTGGCCCACCCTCCCCCAACCAGGAAATGGTGAGAAAATCTTCATACTATATTCTACATGGGCATGAAGACAGTTGGGTGAATATTAAAGCCCACTGTAATTAAGTATGCTACACTCATCGACTTGGATAACTGAACACAAAAACAACAAGCATAATTATATCCATCAATACAACAGTGTTTTGTCTTTAAGCAAGACCAATATCTGTGTTGCAATGTTAAATCATTGCAATATCATTGTCGCATCGGTTATGATATTCCCAATCCTAATGGTTACATTTACTGTACAATTATCTCTTTGTCCTTGCCAGACATTTTCTTAATAAGGTGCATGAGTTTCGTAAGTGGTAATTACCTTACAGGTTATCCATTCATAGTTCATTAATAGTTCATCCAAAAATAAAAAAGTTACTCACTCTCAGGCCATCCAAAATGAAGATGAATTAGTTTCTTCATCAGAACAGATTTGGAGAAATTTAGCATCACGCTACTTGTTCACCAGTGGATCCTCTTCAGTGAATGGGTGCCGTCAGAATGAGAGTCCAAACTGCTCAAAAATATACAAGTACTCAACAAGAGTCCAGCCAATCAGTCAACTGTCTACTGAAGTGAAAACAAATCTATTGTTAAGACAATTACTGAATTATGAAACTATGATATTTACATTAAAAAAAAAGAATGTGAACCATGGTAAGCATTAATTACTAAAATTAACTAATCCACCAACATGATTACTACAGTTTTATTGTAATTAAACCAAAGTTAATTTAAATGTGTTTAAATCATTGTTTCCAGCCAGAATAGAAGTCGTCGTCTATGCTTCCTCCTGTGACAAAATCAATTTCCTGTGTTCTTTTGACATCAAAATACACTCGCATATTTTATTAGAATCGTTCTTTCAAGGTGCTTGATATATCTCTTTCCTGGTTTTGAATTTTTCCTTAATAACAAAGTTGGCCTGTTGCACATGTAATGCATCCTGCTGCTGGTGTTAACTCACTGACTGCCTTGAATTATAATGGCTTAAACCATTCCATTTAATAACAATATTTCCATATAAACATAGCGGTTGCACTGAGCATGAACACACAGATCATTTATCAACCGCTCTGTGCCCTAAATTATTACGTCTCCAAACTTTCGAACAAGGTCAAGGAAATTCAAAATTGTAAATTGAACTTTAAAGGGTCAGCGATTTTTACTTTCCCTATTCATCTTCTCTCACCTTCTAACTTTGAGCCCAGGAGTGCATGATAATTGCATTTCAGTGGGTGGCAGAGTTTCATTATGTCTTCCTATCTTCTGCTCGCATGTGTAATTTAGTCAGGTCTTCCGAGAACTACATAAAGGCAGGACTGCTTTAAAGAGAAGTTGTTACATTTTGCAAATGAGCTCTATTCGGTGATAGTGATGTTTCCGTCTGCGTAGCCAATTTGGGCTCAAAATATGATTTTCACTTCACATAAACTGAATGAAAGATCTCAATGAGGTTGTTAGTCTCTGATGTTCAGCAGACACTCCAGACAAAGCATTTAATAACACAGACACTGCCATTCTGAGCCAATGAAAAACACTTATTTTTCTACCCACTTCAGAAAAACTCCAGCAGCATAATACAGCGGGTGTATGTGTTTGCAAAGATATACATACAAGCTTGTGTGTGCGTGTGTGTGTGTGTGTGTGCGCGCCTGTGTGCAAAGAGCAAAGCAACCAGCTGGGTTGTAGGGGTAATAAAGAAGGAGAATCAATAGGGCATGCAATGGAGCCAAGGTGCTGCCATTTATCATGGCGCTTCTCTGACTCCAATCATTCATCAAGCTCAATGAGGCAGCAAATAGGAAAATGACTATTTGTATCAAACACATCTGCACTCATCCACTGAGGTATTTTATTCCCATTAACTTCCAAAGTAAAATACCCACTTTTTCAGCTGCTGTGTACCTGCGTGTACAGCCATGCATGTGTGTGAGTGTGTGTGTTTTTATATTTGTGCAGTTAGTAGTAAGACAGCTTACATTGTGGGAATATTTAGAGCTGCATTCCTTTGCACATGGATCTGTCAAAGCGTCACTTGTCAACGCATCCACCTCCTTAATCTGACTATATGCAATTATTTTGTGTCCCTAACAGCATTTTGAACATTTTTCCACATTAACAGGTTAGATTTTTCTATTGCTATGTCTCTCTCTCTCTCTCTTTCTCTCTCCCTCTCTCTCTCCAGCAATGGATGTCTCGAGAATCAAGTAAATATGCATTTCATTAAAATTTGATAGTCTCTCATTTTTGTTCATAAATGACCATTTGGGGACGTACTAGATGTTCATTTCCATTGGCCAGGGCTGCATCAGATGTAAATGGGTGGATTAATGTAATTATGGTGTAATATGGCATGAAATAGTAGAGTCATTATCTCTGCTCTTTTACGAGGTGTCTGTGGATACAGCATTCTGAGGGATTTCTTTTGCTGACAAATGACATAATTGCATTTGTTGTTTTAGGCTGTTATGATAATAAATGTAATATTGCTTAATAAGACAAAATAGAAAGAGTTACTCATAGGAATTTATTGCCTGCCATTTAAAAGAGTTTTCTTTATTATTCGCAGTTGTGCTTGTTTAAACTATCCTGGCTGGGTTGTTTAAAATTTTGCCTCATATTTGTACAGGGTGTGTCCTTATCCAATAGGATTATTTTATTCACTTGATTCTAAAGGGCTTGTGCTTTGTTTGTGTATAGTCTAATCGTGATTTATTGCATGGACCCTAAATCAATTTCAATCACTGTTGAAAAAAAACAATACACATAAAATACAATTAATGACCTAAACTTGAGGTTTGGCTTTGTCTGTGGTAATTGAGGGGAGAAAGCAGGGTGGGATCCAAATAGACATCATGGGACTGTCATCTGACATTCACTGTGCACAAACAGTAAAGCAATAACAACCTGCAATGAAATCTTACATGTAAAAACATTACATTTATTTAAGTTGTCTATGGGGGAAAATGTAACATTAATATCGCTTTGTAGCATGTATTTTATTATGAACCAATTTTGAAGAGTTTTTCAAAACCCATAAAATCAATATCTAGTTTATTGTTTAGATACATTTATTTTGCATACAGAATCAGCCAATTTTATACATGCATTGTAAGAATGAACCCTAAAATCACTGCATAATGCTGTTATTGTTTGATCAGTTTGTAGTGGTGTGCAGTGCTTACCTGAATTAAAAATAATTTGTGTTTGAATTTGCTATGTCTGTCACAAATATTCCAAATTAGCCAAGTAATTATTTGATAGTCCCAGCAATTACTATATAAATGGTTAAATTTGGAACTGTAGGGTCCCTAATTGATCCAAATTTGATGTTTTGCATATTTGCATAATGAGGAAATTGATAGAAAATTGTGTTCATTCATTTGTGAAGAATCCTATGAATTTTATGAATTTGAAAGCCGTCCGTCGACTGTGGATGGGTGACTTTGCTTGCTGATCGCTGGGAAAACTGGCCGCATGCCAAGTTCAAAGTCATGCAGATCGACCTAAGCGTAAGCAGTTACATGTTAAAAATAAGATAAGTAAAATTAATTATATTTTCAAATGAATATATATTACTTTTCTTTTTAGTCTGTGACTGTCCTACAGTCTGGCTTTTTTTTTCTAACAAATACATGCTGCAACTCCTGACTAAACAAACTGCACACGGAGGCGTACTCATGCGTGGCCGCTCTGCCCTCATAAATACAGAACAGCCAGAGGTGATGTCTCCATTTCACACACAGGCCACAGGCACAATATGAGACCCTGTATTGCAATTATTTTGCCTCTGCTTTTGACGGTAAAGATGAATTGCCAGCTCATCCTATCATTGTTTTAGAGGCCTCTTAATGCCAGTTGAAATACTTATAACACATAATGGCTTCAGCACGCCGCCAACAATAATGGCTTGGATGGGAGTAGATTTATCACAACAGTTCATAGCCGGAAATTTCTCATCAGGCCTAATTACTCATTACTCATGATCTGGCCCTTCCTGTTCCATATACATATATATATATAAAATGTCCAGGAATAAATACAAACAAAGCTGGAGTACATATTTTGAGCAAAAGAGGTTTTCCATTATTACAGTATACGCTTAAGAATACATCACAATGTATTTGCTACATATTACAACCGTCTTAGGTCTACTATTACAGATGGCAATTTAATTTGGATTTAAGTATTTGGTGTTGGCCTGCTCATTCAAACAGATTGAGCCTACAACTCACCACCAAAATATTAGGATCTTAGCGCTTGAGATGTTCTAAATAAGATGTCCGATGTAGTTTATACCATGTGATAATATCCTTCAGGGGCTCACTAAATCATTTCATGATCTGTTGCCTGTTGGCCTCATCCGACAGAAAAGGGCGAGTGGCTGTGGTGCATCGCTCCGAAAGTATAAAAGAGATGAAGGTAAGGATATTAAGTGACTCTATAGAACATCCAGGGCACAACAGAATGATTGATGGCGGGACAATGTTGGAGCTTGTGGACAGAGGACCCTTGGAGAGGCAGAAAAAGCCATCTCCAGCCTGGTGTGCTCGTGCGGTCTATTTGTGTGAGTAATCAGTTGAGCTCCCTACTCTGTCAGTCCTGTTTACTCACTGATTCTCTCAACAAGACAGTCATTGACACAGGATAGATGGGGATAGTCTAGCAGAGAAACCGGCAGCTTTAAAGAGGTTAGGGTTACGTTGGAGTCTCCAGACCCAAAGCACTATATTACACAATGTGATATTTGTAATACCTGACCATTTATTTTGAATTGTAAGATTGTGTGCAATTTCCTTATGTCTTAGTAGTATGTGTGTGTGTGTGTGTGTGTGTTAACTAGGCTGGCTGCAGGTGTCACAATAGTTCATTTCCAACAGCTGATGCCCTGCTCTTCTCGCTGTAACCAGTAACATTCTCTCTCCTTTCTGAACGTCACTAATTTCCCTTCCACAGTCAAACACACATGCGCACTAATGGTGTAATTGATATTCAGACAGCGCTCTCTGCGAGGACACCAGGACTGCATTTAGATGTGTCCTCTTTCGCACATTTTCGCACATATTGGTTGCCCGACCAGCCACGCTGGGTTTGAGTTAAAATATGCACACAGAGAGCTGTCATTTAAGCGTCATGCCAAGTGCAACCACCTCTCTGCATTTATGCGGCCCACTGTACTGTTGCTTTGTTATTTAGCATGTAGGATACCATAAAGTAACTGCAGCCTATGGATTAAAGTTCGTATTCCACTGTAGTAGTAACACGTTAATCTTTTTAACTATTACTTGCCTATGTTTGCGTGCTTATTTTTTCCATTTAAGTCTATTTCGACTATTTCACTGATGTGGAATCTCGCCCCCTGGTTGTCCCGTGCACTATAAGCCACTCATCCAGTTTTCCCTAATCACGACAATTACTTCTGAATTATCTTCGGACCCTGACAGACGTTCCTTGTAACTCTCTTTTATTTTCAAACGGCCCCTAATCAGCGACTCTCATTACAATCGCTGATTAAACTGCAAATTATCCAGCAGCGCCAACAGTTCGCGCCTACCACCGGCTCGTTCAATATCAATTACACCGAGCAGCATGTCTGCAGCCTCCGGGAGCCTCCAAGTGCTTGATGGTGGCACTTATTAGTCTGGAAAACAAGGAAAATACTAATAATCAGGGGTCATGAGAAAAAAGGAGGACACGGAGGGATTATAAGGTGGCAATTAAAATGCTATCAGTAGATACGACATTCTTCTTTGCGCATATAGGCTACTGGAGTAGCTTTTGTAATGTTGGTAAGCAAAGCCTATAGGAGTGTCTGTTACAAGTCAAATTGCAGATGACCAACTTCCAAAACATGCGATTTACGATCTCTTCTTCGTAGTCATTTCCCCCCTTTGCATTTTAACGATGAAGAATAAGTTCCATTTAAGGCCTAGAAATATCAAGGTCTGTACAAAAGCCAGCGCGCGCCGAGGGCAGCGCTTTGGATGTGTGGTCCAAATTCATTTATACCAGATAAAGAATAACGTCGTGCTAGGAATTACTTGGCAAATCATATCTGTATGTCTCAGTGCAATTATATAAATACAAATGAAGAACAAATGAAGGCGGTATGGCGAAATGTACTGCTAAGCGCATTTCCAGGATTTACAAGTGGTGTTGTTGGTTATCCTCAGTGATGTGCGCATTTGTAATATTGATTTCATTTTAATTACACAAAAACTGAAAACGGGCCCTAGATGAGCTTTGCTACAGGTTGTGGCAAAATGTCTACAGGCGAACAAATGTGACTATATTGGCTTGATAAAATAATATGTACTTTAAATAATCGTTTTCTACCGTAGCTATTCATTAAAAATAACATCTGTGACTCGGTGGAATAGCATATGTATAACGCGTCACGCGTCTAGCCTACTGCAAAAAAAAAATTATATGGCTACTTTTGTGCCAAAAAAATTTCAAAAAAAATCTTTGAATTAAGAAGCGACAAAATTATGTTTCACATAAGTGCCTCAGTAAAAGAGTAAAATGCCTCCACAGGGGCAACTCTTCAATCAACGTGGATTATCTGCATTTGTCAAAGCTGTAGCTAATATAGCAGCATAGATGATCTATTCATGTGGCGAGTTCAGCTTTGTATATGCTAACAATGACAACTGAAATTATTTGTAACTGACACAAAGTGTGACAAAGTATGTCAGGCTTTCTGAGCAAAGAACACACATTACTGAAGATCTGCCCCATAATGCACCTGACTAATGGCAGCTTGCCCACGCGCCCTGCTGATTTCATGAAAAATGAATTTTGTGCTGTCATTCCGACAAGTTAGCAGGCAAATCCGGAAAGAAACTATTAGTGCGCGTTTATTATCAATAGTGAGATCTACAAACTCTATTAGAAAAACCAGCCAGCAATTTATTCAGTAAATGTATCTCGTTTGTGCGTAATTGATAAATAATCAAAATATATCAACGTAACCTGCAGACATTTCAGTTACAATCAAGTAAAAGTAGACCATTTACCACCTGACTTGGTCCGAATTAGAGCTAAATTGACGATCAATTAATCTTGGAGGCGCTAGAGTTGTATTTTGTGGACAAGCAGCAGAGAAGTGGCAAATAAATGGAGTGGAGACAGGAGATTAGTGGAATGAGCAGAAAGGAGCTGAACCGCCTCGGTCTGTAGATAATGGGCTCGCAGCTGGGTCGCAAATTGCTGGATTTGTATCATCAGTAGGCTATAGGAGTCAAATAGTAGCCTTTATGATTTATCATACAGAGTGCGATGTTTTTTATTTTTTAAATGTATTTTTACTTTCAGGCGCAACACGGAAGTTCGAAGGGGTTGGAATATGCTGGCATACAGAACGAGTAGCTTTTATGCAATTTAAATTAACATGGGCAAGGCTTCAGGTAAAGTTTTCTACCTGTTCACATCACGAATACAACAGGCGAAGACAATAAACGAGAATAAAAATGCAACACATGCGAAATGTTTTAAATTCCATATAATGCAATCATGAGAGTCCTCACAGATTCAGTTGCACTTTCTCCAATTTAGTCAACATCATACATTTTAAACATCGCTGTTTTGAGGGATGGCCTAATATAGCCTACCTATTTTATTGCTTTATGAAAATTATAAGACTCGTTCACTTCGAGCTTTCTATGGAAGGGGAGTGGTTTGGCGCATTTACGCATTACTGTTACACTCTCGTCTTGCAATGTACAAGGTCAGTGAAACTAATTATTTTCAGTATTAATTTGCTGATGCATTAAATTGCATTAGCAGTGTGATTATGCTGGAATTTAATAATTACTAGCACATGTTCCCAATTTGGAAAAACTCAGAGTGACCACTGACCCAAGTCCTCCGTTCTCGCAAGCCACTTAAGGCCTTTCTTAAATGAATAATGTCAGTATATATATTGTCTAAAATATTAGTTACCACACCCTGTTTCTTTACTTGATACTGAAATCACTGTTTATTTTAAATAATAAAAATATAAATAATTAAAAAATATATATTTATTTATTTTTAAAATAACTGTATTATGTAGGCTATCGGAGTAAACTTGACCAACCTTCTTGCATAAGGCCCAGAACTCAATTACGCATCTGTAAATCAGAACTAAACCTTGCATTAAGACTTCGAGAACAAAGTTTTAGAGCAAACGTGTACATCGAAGTAAACACATTTTCATGTTTAGATGATTGTCGTGCTTACCCCCAAAAGTCTCATTACGGGCCGTAATGGAGGCCAGCCACTCCGTGACACACAAACGCTCCATTTCATTACGGTAATCGCCGTCCAATGCTGATTATTTTATTTAGGGCCATAATTGTATTCTCCCCAGATAACTCACGTTGAAATCGGGTCCACATGGAGGGCACAAAGTCTAATCACAGTATGAGATGCGACGGGGGTCGCGTCTGCTTGAATGGAGGAGCCGTTGTGTTTCCAATTCACTTATTTCACGCTATATGGTGAGCCCTTTGGACCTATTATCCAAGCTATGTCAAACCGCAATGTCATTTACACAAAATAAATAAGAATTCCTCATGGATGGAATCGGTAAGTATCAACAGAAACTGTCCTGTGAAAATAATAAAATAACACCCAGAAGAATATTAAAGCACAGTCACAGTCACATGTAGGCTAAATTTTATAATAAGCACTGAAACGCTTTCAGTCATAATAATAATAATAATAATACCTACATTATTCCTCCCCTAATTACAGTAAATTATAAATGGCAACCTTTCAAATGACCCTTGGAGCAGAGATAGCTAATTTCAATGGGACAATCACCACTTGCAAGGCCAGAAAATAATGCCAGCACCACTAATTCTAAGTTAATAATAATAGTAGTTATAATAATAATAATAATAAACAAATAAATCTATTGTTGTCACTATATATAAAAATGATGTCATCCACTGCAGTGATTATGTAGCCTTGATTATTTACTCTCTAAAATTCTGAACGGATGTTTAGACCCAAGGATATTCAGCTGGCTGCATAGCTGTTGTAAAGTAGAAATATGACAGTGATATTCGAGATTCCCATATCTTTTGGGTTTCTTAATTGCTCTCAGTAGTCCAACAGCTTGGCCGTGCACATTCATGCTACAAAACGAGAGGGAGCACTGATTGATTATACAAAAAACACGACAGAAAACTTGACAGTCTGGCGAATGTGCTTTCGCTGAATGGATTAAATTAGGCAATGTATGTCAGCGAGTTTGAATTAAATAAATCAAATTACTTGCGTCAGCGCTGATGAAACATCGATACAACCGAGGCATCAGTACGCATCAGTAGCCCCTTTCACCTCAAGCCTTTACCGAAATAAATTAGAATTCTTCAAACGTGATTTACAACGCCTTCTTGCAATATATCTAAACACAGTCAAATTACCACGCATTACTCAGATTTCACTGTAATAACTGAGATGAAAGCTCCTAGATTTGGCACTAATTACTTCAAATGCTTAATGGTCTTGAAAATGACTAGTTGGAAATGTACCTTGGATGTGTTGTTAGCTGCCTCAAAGAATTCATCGTTTTTGATAGATGGATTCCACTCAAATAAAGCTGTAACTCACATGAAGGCAATAAAACAACCAGCTCACAGCAGCACGCACAGCAACCCTGTGTTCATTCCCAAACATGACCCGCGTTCTGTTTTCGATTCGCAAAGGGCCTCGAAATAGGGCTATACGACCAAATGGTGACTTTACAAAAAGTGTCCCTTATTCCGTGTGTTTAGGCGAAATAAATCGCAGCCCAAGTTGGTCAAGTATAGCCTACTAGGCTATAAAAACTGGACTTTTCCACCTTTCCACCAGTACAGAAAGATTTATTATTCACTGATTATTTGGCATGATTATGAAGTCATTTAAAATATTGCTAATAAGGGGGCGACGCAATAAATCAGGTCTGAAATGAACAGGAGCAACCGCAGATGAAGCCGGTTTGTGGGTTTTAGTGGTTGGTTGTCTGACATTTTCAACCCTCAATTCTGATTGGCTCCCATTTGTGGAAGCTCACGGGCTCATCCAACTATTAAGCGCCTCCCAATCTCTCTAAAGAACAGTATAATACATGGAACCGCCTTTTTAAACGCACTGACGACTTTCCTTCATTTGAGCCCTATGCGCTTTTTAAAAGGGTTAAAATTTGTAGAGTAGTTTGGGAAGCAGTTGTGACTCCAGCAGTGCGCAATGCTCTCTCATGCCGACCTTTTGGATACTCGCCTCGGTGAGTTATCGCCACCAAACTCCGGTCTTCAGCTGCACTGTAAGCTAGAGTATTTTTCAGTCTTCAAACTAGTGAACTAATGTGATTGCAAAATTGATATCTGAATCTGTTCTCACTGTACTTGCAATGTTTGTTAATTATCAGATGAATTAATTGCACAATTTTTTATCCATCAGCTTACTCTGATGGATTGTGAAGATGAACAATGTTTTTTTTTTAAATAATTGTTTGCGCAACAAATATTACAATAAATTTATAATAAAAAAAAATTAAATACATTTTGTACTTTTTATCCTTAATGCTGATGTTAACATGTTCCTGCCATTTGGAGAGAATGTTAAATGTTTGACTCGTGCGTCGACAGGGATGAAAGATGCTGCAGCCGAGCTTCTCGGGCACAGAGAGGCTTTGAAGTGCAGACTAGGGGGGACTGACTCTGGACACCCCGGCGATCTTACTTCGGCTACAGAGACTGTGGAAGGGACCACTCTGCTCCCCGGGGAAGACATAAGTAATGGGGGATCCAATCCTAATGGAATGCAGCAGGTCAACGCCAAAGACCAAGAAAAGCAGCAACAGCAAAACTCTAATAATCAGTCGAGTGGTCAGCAAAACCAGCAGAAACAGAAACGCCACAGGACCCGCTTTACTCCAGCGCAGCTGAACGAACTGGAAAGGAGCTTTGCTAAAACACACTACCCTGATATCTTCATGAGAGAGGAACTTGCATTACGGATTGGTTTAACGGAGTCACGGGTTCAGGTGAGACTGAGTGGACCTGCTCATCTTTGACATCTTAACGATGCTTTCCACCTGGTGATTACCAGTTTAAAAAGTAAACCGAATAACTGAAAAATATTATAATGAAAACAAAAAACAAACAAAAACAATATATATATATATAATTTATATTTTTGTTCAGTAGGCCTATACTATATATTTTTTTATTTTATTTTTTTTAAAGATCCACAACACTTTATTGTATAAATTGCACGGTATGCCTTTAATAATAATAATAAACTCTCAAAACAATGTCAAGACTAAAATACAGGTAGCCTAAATATTGATGCTGTCCGGCGCGCTAGGCCTAACTAAAAATGTAAAAACATTCAGTGTTGTCAGTGCAAAAATACGTTAAAAAATCCATTTAAAAAGTACACGAAACGAAAAGAAAAAAAACTGCACATTTGCATTTTTTTAAAGAAACAAGTAAACTGAATTAATACCCTATTAGACATACTTACCTATCTGAATATGAATTGTGTCGTTAACATTGTTATAAAAATATGCAAACTAAATAATAAAATGACAAATATAAATAATAGTAATGCGTCAATAATAATGAGCCGAGCGATAACTGTTAAAAATACCTCAATAATAAAAAGGGAAAATATCCATTTTGGACGCTGTTTGTGAGCTTATTTTTATCATGATTATGGTTCCATGATAAATTACAGAGGCCATCAAACTATTTGTCTCCTATATGTGCCATCAGCTATAACGACTTCATCGCCGGCTGTCATTTTAGAAATTGCTTTGTCTCTTTTTCTCTCTCTCATGTTAACAGTTGTCCGTGAAAATAGAAGTCTAGTATTTTACGGTTTACGGCAACAAAAAACAAGCAGGTGCATAACCCTCAGTATTCACGAAGATGCAAATATTTACAGTGTAAATAAATAAAAGTGCTCGCCTTCTACCAGTATTGTAAGAAATTGTGTGGCGATCCATTATCATTTTTTTATGTTTTATTTATTAAATGTTATTAATTTATTTCAAATCAAAATAATAGCTTTATTGATATAACACGTTGTTATATGAAGTTCAGTAGGCTATAACCTAGGAAAATACTTGTGCAAGTCTAAAGACTACTATACTACTTAAATTGATACTCACTGACGAAACGCGTGACTTTCTAAGTGTTTGCATTTGTTTATCCTTTCAGGTGTGGTTCCAGAATCGGCGCGCAAAATGGAAGAAGCGCAAGAAGACAACCAACGTTTTCCGGGCGCCGGGCACTTTGCTGCCAACACACGGTCTCCCTCAGTTTCCGTCCGCGGCTGCGATGGGCGACAGTCTCTGCTCTTTTCATGCCAATGACACGCGCTGGGCCGCGGCCGGGATGCCTGGAGTCTCACAGCTGCAGATACCCCCTGCGCTGGGCCGACAGCAGGCGATGGCGCAGTCCCTGTCCCAGTGCAGTCTAGGAGCCGGTCCCCCACCAAACTCCATGGGCCTTTCCGGCAGCTTATCGTCAAATGGTTCCGGTCTTCAGTCGCATCTGTATCAACCCACATTTCCAGGGATGGTGTCCGCTTCTCTCTCGGGTCCAACGAATATGAGCGGCTCCCCTCAGCTGTGCAGCTCGCCGGACAGTGACATGTGGAGAGGGACTAGTATCGCTTCGCTGCGCCGTAAAGCACTTGAGCACACCGTTTCCATGAGTTTCACCTAATTTGAGTCTTTTATGTCACTGCAAACCCCAAGTATTCCTGAAAAACAGTCACGGAGCACTCAGGATATGAGGTTATAACTGTGAAATTACAAATTGGCAGCCTTACTGGATGATGGGACCCAAACAAACCCCCGACAATGCTTATATACAGCAGATGTAGACTCTAGTAATAGATTTAATGCTTGAAATGTATGTAATTTATTTATGTGTTAGATTCGGTCATGTTTATTTGGTTTTCACAGCTATTGATTTTAATGACGGCGAGTTAGGTTTATTTATTTATTTATTTATTTACTTACGAGTATTTATTTGACTCTTCATTCACATGTGAAGAAACAGCTGCAAGCATATTTATTTCACCGATGGGTGATATTATTTCTTACCTAAACTAAATGTAAAAGGACGCGTTATTAAGGACAACATGTGTGCATGTACAGATTGTTTTACGGCACGTACGACATGTTGGAGTGATTTTTCAGGTACAGAACTGAACACGTAAGAGCCAATTTGCAAATAATCTGATTCAGATGCATGTCAAATTTCAACCAGGATCAACAGGAAGTTGTTTACATAAAGCAAAATGAACTTGAGTGTTTGTGTAGATAAGAAAAAAAATCTTGTTATCTGCTGGTATGTTTGTGATATGTTTTAACTTACTGTCTGTGCTTAATACTGGAATTTGGTTTTTGTAAATGTTTATCTTACCAAATTCAACAGAATTGGGAAGGTTAATGTAAGTGGGTGAATAAAATCATTTTAAGAATTTCAGTATGGTATGTGATCTCTACAGAAGTCCAGAAGTTTTTTGAACTGCATAAAGAAGCGGTTGCCAGATAATTCAAGAGTGACTTTTATTGCCATTATTTTTATAGAGATAGATATTTTAGACATAGTTATAGACAGATAGTTTGTAATTTAAACATACATTTGTCCAGATTTTTTACCCCATTTCAGAATTGCTATATGTTGTCCATGGGAATAAATATTTACCCTCTTGCATTACGTAAAAACACAAAATTATCATAATATAGCGAACGGCCTGGCATAAATCCTGATCCTTATTTTATAGGCTATTTTCACGATCAAGGATATAATCATGGTCATTTGGACAGTCGACACGTATTTTTCAGTGGTACATTCTGATACATCCTCACAACACTGAAAAGTGTGTGAAATGTTTTAAAATATTTTAAACGAGTATGATTTAGATCGAGGCAATGCTTCATTTAAAAAAAATTATTTAAAAATGCAAGGAAAAGCAGGACCAAAAAGCTTTGCTTAAAAGACCTCTTAAAGGGCTAGTTCACCTAAATTCGCATGTCATTTCAAACTTATTTGTTTTCCTTCTAAGGAATACAAAAAGAAAGCATTTAAAAATGGCTTTTCTCTCTCTCAGTCTTAGAAATAAAGGTACAAACGCTGTCACTGGGGTGGCACCTTTTAAAAAGGTACACTTTTTTTTTAACCTATATTTGGTTTTAATATGTACACTTTGAGGTACCAAAATGGACTCTTTACACACACAAATCTGAGCGTGCTCCAAAAATTATATTCAACCATCTTTTTTATCTTCCTGAAGAAAGATTTGCAAAAACATTAAGATCCTTTTATTTTATTTTAAACTATTCTTCTGTGGAACAGGATTATACACCACTTCTGAAATTAAAAAAATACTAGTGGTTATCTACCGTGGATCATCAGTTGGACAGAAGCATAAAATTCTTTAAAGGCCTTAAAAATTGGGAAAGGCTTTTTACACAGCAGTAAAACACCAACATAATTATATCTTACATTCTAACACATTTACAGAGCTACTGCACATTACTACTGCATTCATAACTTCCAGTTAAGTCTGCAGGGATGTATGCTTATCTACTTGCAGACAAATACCTAAAGCAAAACTGTAGCCAATTAGTGTGGCATGTTTTCTCCTCATCTCTTTGTGTGTTTTGTAACCGTTACCACTGGGGAGGTGGAACAGCCCACAAACATCTGCTTGACTTTTCTCAGATACAATAGCCAGACTGTGTCCTATTTAACAAAGATTCCTTTCGACTGTGAGAAGAACCATCTACTGTCACTTCAGCAATCACCTTAATCGTCAACTTTATCAAGAAGACCCAGACCTGAACGAAGGTAACCAGATATCAAAAAAATACTGTACTGCCTGTAAAGAGATGAAAACCTACACTATTCTACTCTTATTTTTACCTTGATGACATGTGATAAAGAAAAAAACGTGGTAAAAAGAAATTGCAACCCTGCACTGATGTGTAGCTAATTGTCCCTGCAAATTTACATAAAGGATTTCATGAAACAATGGAAAACGCAGAATCTACACAAGCCTCCCCTGATCATTCAACAGTCTCCATGTAGACATCCATCATCATCAGTTTTAGCATCTGCTCTGAGAGACCCTCTGCCTCTCTGGTCCCCCTGTGAACGCATGCTCTGTTCACTGGTGTATTTCATCACTTTAAGCAAAATGCACAAGTGTCTCATGATTAAAACAGAATATAATGACAATTAGGAGATCCTTTAAATGGAATGAATGAGATTTTGTCAAAAGCGTCCGTTGAAAAATCTACTTTCAGTTAATAGTCGGCCCTTAGGGCCACTGAAGGCTTTCTCCTTATTCTTCATTTTTTATAACATGGTTCCATAGATATGAGTGCATGCTAATGAATCAGTGATATATGCACAAAGAGGAGATTTGAGTTATGAATGAAATGAAGGATGCATGTGTATCTGTTTCACAATATCGTGCTCTACTTTGGTCATGTATCTAATTTTGGACATTAAAATCAAAACAACCCGTCACAACCTTACTAAAAAAAAAAAAAAAGTCAAAACACAATGCACTGCTAATGCACATAAGCCATTCGCTGCTTTTCCTTGCTTGCTTTATTCACCCAACCTGTCCACACTTGCCCTTGAGTTGCTCTGTCAGTGCATGGAAAGCACCTCACAGCTCCTGACAAGAGCAGCACTAAATCAGAAATCAGTGGCTGGCAGAGGAGTAAGCCACCATGAAGGTCACAGACATCAGCAGGATGCCATCTTTATCCACCCAGAGCACACATCCGTGACCAGCAGGAGGATTCTCCCCGTCTCAGACTGGGACAGGCTACATGCCATAACCTCAAAACAGCCTGAATTAAAATAGAACTAAGCAACAGAAAAGGTTTGAGCAATTTACATATGTGAGCATACATTAATATGTTTATAGGTGGGTTTACTATTTTTCAGTCATTTATATTTTTCTGTTACATTTATTTAATTTTTTAATTACATAAATAATTTTAAAACTTATATTTAAAAAGGAATTTACTTTTTTCATTCTTAAAAACAATAAAATGCAATTAATATAGGCTATATATTACATTGTATATATATTGAGAGTAAATAACTTAAACTGGCATTATCACATCATAAATTATTTATAAAAAAATAAGCAAAATTTGGGTTAAAATGTTCCATATGTTACAACAGCAAATGTCCTTATGGAAAACACATTTGATCATGTTTGCCTTCTGCGTGCGATCATCACATGTTAACATACTGCCATCTGCTGGTGAGCTAGCGAGAATGGTTTGTGTGCTTGACGCTATTGATTCTGTAGGAATAAATCAAACAGTACTTGAGGCTGGACCTTTTATCTGTTAAATGGGGACATTTTATATGGCATGAAAATGAGAAGGACATTTTTCTTTTAAACAGTGGTAGTCATTTCATTGTTTCTATGTGTGGATTGTCACAGCTCCAGAGTTCTGCTCCAACTCTAATTAAACACACCTGAACCAGTTAATCTCACTGGCACATGTGCTTCAGGCAGTGCATGAGGGATTTATTGAGGCGTGCTGTCGGTCTGATATGTAAATTACTATTACTACTGATAAACAAATAATGGTTTGCAGCACGTTTTTATGCGTTTTCTCTTTGTTATGCTCCCATACACAGACCTTATCTTAAAACAGTATTGACAATAAAGATCCACAATACAACATAAGTTATATCATTATCATTATAAACACTGTACACATGAATGAAAGCCAATTGCATCTAATAGACCTCCATTCAATCAAATCATTTTACATTGTATGTTAATTACAGCACATTAATAGTTAAATAGGTTAACGTAAAAGTACAGAGATGATCAATTAATTCATTTTAAAAAGGGTCCTATTATGGGTTATAAAAGGTTCATATTTTGTTTGGAAATCCCAAACAACAGGTCGACATGCACGCAAGGTCAAAAACACTTTCATTTTATTATAATATGCATTTGTATAATTATTTAATCAAGGACCCCAATACAATTCATTCAACAAGTAATTTTTTATTACATTTAAAGCGGTGTTTGTGAGCTTTAACCGATCCAAAAGCGCCGACTAGTGGCAGAGAAGGAATTTGCATCATAACTTTTTTTTAGTTAAAAAGATCCTAAATCAATATTTGAGAGAGTAAACAACAAGTCCCTGTTCAAAACAATCACCTTCACAAAGGTCAGCTTATAATTATCTTTATTTAATTTGAGAAATTCGAGCATGGCACTGCATCATTATGTCACGTCTGTAAACATCTGCCCCGTCATCTCCTTCGTCTGAGGATCCTGCAGGTGGCGCATCGTTTAATTATATTCTATTCTCAAAAAATCATTTTGATGGCGGATTGTAATCCAGAAAGGAAACCCATGTGAATCAAATTAATTGGTATTCCAATTTTTAATGTTTTTAGGATTACACACAAGATTTGTATTTTAAAGACAACCAGCTCGAAGGGAGCAGTTTGCTTTTTGGGTTAAAATAATTTCTTAATATAAAGTTCGAATGATGTGACAATTATACATTTAAATCTACACCCTAATACAGACCATAGACTCATAGTCCTGCAATGCTGGTTTTGTTAACATCAATAATTTGAGAGTAAAGTATAATAATAATAATTTGTAGGGTTTGGACAGCTCTGAGCTAAACAATCGTTAGATTAAATCACCACTGGTAGCAACATTGTAATGATTTTTTTTCTCAGTTAGTCAGAACTGTGCATGGCAGACTTTTACTTACTTGTTCAGACGACAATATCCGGTGAAAGTCTTATTTGGGTCATATATTCCAAGACTATGCTGCGTCCGAAATCACATACTGCTTAAAGTGCCCCTATTATGCTTTTTCAAAAATTATTGTTCATGCAGTGTGTCATGTAGCTGTATGTGAACATAAA
>JAUCNO010000795.1:14660855-14678857 GCA_032353835.1 Enteromius viviparus | reverse complement strand
AAGACAAAAAACGCAGAAGCCGAGGGATAGGGAGTGAGTGGTATTTAAGGCGGAGGAGAGGAAATTCGCGGGGTAATCAGTAATAAGGAGATTGGTGGCAGCTGCGACCGTTCGTGCGTGCTCCTCCTGAAACTCGATTAATTGCTTAATCGTCATATATCGCTGTAAAATATTTTTTGTGAATTATTTACAGTGATATTAATACAATGTCTTGTACCTTTATATATTGTTTACTCAACAATTTTAATTCATGACTTAGATAGCCAATAAAAGATTAAAGGAAAAGTTGAATGAAAATGAAATTTCATCTACTCTCACCCTCAAGTAGTTCCAAATTTGTATGAATTTCTTTGTTTGTATGAATATCTTGTAATTGTTTTTTGTCTGTCAACTAAAAGTTCATTTTTACACATCAGAAAGTAAAGATCAACACACATTTCATGAAATAAGGTAAGTTCTGCGTGTCAGTGTTCTGGACCGGTCATGTCAATGAAAGCCTAAATTAAGCTGTTAATCATAAAGCGATTGTTATTATGACTGAATGAATCAGTGTCAATCAAAGGTGTTCTACTACTTGTCTATACAGTAGTTTGACATGGTGAGTGACCTCTATGTCCTGACGTACATGATGTCTTTTTTCCACTGAGGAGTATAAATATACATTGGCTTTTAACTTGATGCCAAAGTAATATGCCAGCTTATATTTCACATGCCCCAGTATCACGCTGTACAGTCACATGTATGTTCCAGTCATCAGGTTTCTAAAACTTTACCCAAAACTTTTTATTAAACGTACAACTAATCAAGGCCTACTTTCTAATACTGTGATTTTCACCATCATCCTAACTAGAGTATGTTATCACCAATCTATAAAAATAAAAATAATTTACAAAATACTCAGTTTGTGGTCCTTATGAGGAATTTATATTATATAATATTTAGCTGTATGCCAAAGAGGTCAATGAACTCTACAGTGTTACAGCTGACAGCGGATCCCCAGCAAATGGTCTTACGCAGTGGTGTCCAAACATTGCCCGGAATATGTCACAATAATCACATGACCTGTGACCAGTAGATTACAATAAGACAGGGTGGTATTGTGATGGTCACACTTCTAGAACATTCTGATGATGTGTAGTGTGCATAAACATAGGGAAATAAATGGAAAACAAACATTATTTTAATTATTAGCAGCCATTTTGGATAATGAGATGAACTCGTGTTTCATTTCAGATTAGCTAACAGTATCAAAACGTTCAAACACTAAACCAGATTGTAATAAAACACACTTAGCACTCTTGCAACTACACAAAATCTAGCTTCCATGGTTTCATTGCATTTCTGTGAAGGGCTACACATACAAATGATTGTGAAAAGCAAATGAAAGCGAAAGCTTTGTAGTACTCACCTGTAGAACTGAAGGGGTCTCAGGATTCAGAACAGCAGACTGTTCTCTGTAGAGTGAGACCACACTGGGCCTGTGCTTAAAATAAGAGCTCATCTCTCCAGCCAATCCCATTTCATCTGTCAGTATGACACCACGTCTCTGTGTCCTTGAGTTCTCCCTAACCAGTGGAAACCTCCAATTACGTGCCAGTGATACTGTACACAGCTGGTGACTGATACTATACATGTATAAATATGTTTACCTTTCACCTATAGTCATTCAAGTGGCCATTATTTTCCGGGTCCATGTTAAGATTTGCTAAGTATTACAAAAAAGCTTTACAGTGTTAATGATGTGTCTCCATTCACAGGGAAAACACCTTTTTAATATGTTTTACTTTGTCAGACATGTGGCTACGGATTATATATAAAGCTCACTTGTTTAGTGGGACAGTGTGTGAGGGATAAAGTTAAACTGGTATTTGATTTGCACAGCCCAAGAGCTTGTGTATTATCTGGTGCTGCTCACCCTCCCTTCCTCTGTAGGATTATGAGCAGAAATACAGACCTTGACATTAGTGCCTGGACACTCATAACACTCTCGTTTTCAAATAATCTGTTCACATTCCACACCCTTCCAAAAAGACATATTTAAACCTCACTGTTTTAGTTTTGAGAAACATGAGGCATGACAATGAGCTCCCTTTATCCAAATGACCTTTCCAGTCACCAGATGTCAATCCAATAGCACCTTTTGGAGGTGGTGGAACAAGAGAGACGTACAGTATCATTGATATATCTATTTATCTGATTTGATATCTAATCTATTATTTGATATACAAATTATTGTAGATTTTATTGTTTGTTTGATTTGTTTATTTGAAGTGAAAGCGTGGAATTTAAGTACCGAAGCCATACAGTCTCCAAGAGAATCAGTGATAAAATAAAGAGGAATGACGAATGAGGAAAAATTGTTTGATGCAGAAATGTACAAAAAGCAGATTTCACAGAAGGAATCCAACCTGGACATGCAAAGACATGCAACATACCAAAGCAACAATTCTGTGTGCGCAACACACTAAACCCATAAAAAAAGAGAAACAAATGACTGTAAATTAATCAGATATGCTACATTTTTTAACACATTTACCAAAATGTAACAATTACAAGAGTGCTTGCAGAAATTAAAATATTACATTGCGATGGATGGAGACAAAATCACATTATATCATAAACCCATATCGACACACTATATACAAAACGGGTCAAATAAATATGCCAGGAAATAAATACTACTGATTCACACTCGTTTTAAAGATAACAACGCTACATTGATGAGAGTGTAACTCGCACCTTTCCAACCCACTCACCTCTGAGATCACATTCACACCTAGCTCTCCCGTCTCTCACACGCTTACACATAAAGAACAGAAATCCATCCCACTCCGAAGAAAGGAACGATCAGACAAAAACAACATAGTCTTCGAACAGCACAGTGGTAGATATATATTTATGGCCAATTTGACAGTTCTCTGCCAGTCTATGCATATGAAATCTCCAGCTATTATGATCAAAGTATTTAGATAAAGAAGTGCAGTCAGATGAGAAGTTAAATATTTGTATGTATCTGTTTTTACTTGAGGTTTCTAAGAGTTTAAAAGAGGCTACACAGCAGCTGAATGACACATGACCACAAAACATGTCTTGCAATGCAATTTCCAAACATGCGATCACTGAATTTTTCATGCAAATTATGGAGAGACCCTCTTATCTGGATAGCTGACCAGTGGTGTCATTACATTACAAAGCAGGAAAACATTGATTATTGAAGAACTTGCGAGTCAGATTTGGTTAAGAGTCATTCCACAATAAACTTTTCTTCCAATAGGGGGCGGCAAAGCCCCAACTTACTGTGAAATTAGACCAGAAAAGGTTTGCATTGCAGAAGCATATGCCAACTTGTACTTTGTAACGCATGAATGACGCAATCTACTGTAAGTGTATTATATCTGCATGCGGAGGCTATTTTTAAAAAATTAAAGCCTGTTCACACCAAAACTAAAAAAAATCAAATGCTAAATTAGCAAAACACAATGTTAAGGGTGTTTATAATATAACCACGCACTGCAGTTATGTTGTCTTTCTCTTAAAATGCTCAAGCTCTTTAGAGCCGGATGGATTCTGATTACGTTTGTGGTGTGAACAGGCCTTTACATTGAATTTGAGCAGAAAATGCTAATTTATACTTGGATTAATTAGCTTAAATAGTTTGAATATCTCCATTCTGTCATCACTTTGCTACACATGCCAATAATATCCAGACTTTTAAGCATTGCTGAGACTGGTTTTCATTTACAAGTGTCTGTGAATATGAGAAGGCACAATAAGCAACTGATTTTTAAAGCGCTCACATAGCTTCAGGGGCTATTACCAAATATCAATATCGTCTACAACTGGTTATTTCAGAAAGCTACTATACATTCCCATTACTTAGAAGTCTAATGTATCCTTTAAAATTTTCATGTGGCATTTTGGTTCAGTGCAGCCAGTTGTTGGCAGATGGGACAGCACATGGAGTGTAAAGTTGAGGCAAAGCACACAGCAAACCCACAGTCTAGTTCATGCACAAAGTCACTACCATTACCAATGAGGGGATGTGCCAAGGGCCACAGGCCCAGGGGCGCCACAATACACTACATAAGATCTGGCTAATAGCTCTACTTCTGTACATGCTACATATCTTCAACCACTCTCTTTACAATTTAGACTGATTCCATCTGCCCGACCCTGAAACTCACCCCTGACTCCTGATCTCTGACAGAAGCCAGTTTTCATCCTTCATTCCTTCCATGATAAATGTCACCCTTCAGGGGACATTGTGGTGGTGAACACTGTTTAATGCTCTCCTCCAAACCCGGACCCTCTAATTTTTCACACTTTCAAATAGACATTTCCTTCCTTCTCCACGTCCCTCTTTCTCAAACACTAGACATGCTTCATGCCTTCAAAACATCCCAAGAGTGAGAAGCACATCTAGATGGAAGCTGCCAAGTACTGAGGTTGTAGTTCATGCAGGAAGCCTGGGTTCAATCTTGAGAGACAAGTCATACAGTGTGTCTTCATCCATAATCAAGGTCTTATCCAGAAGATATTGTGTGACCTGGACACAGAAACCGTAGATTACATGATTACAAATAAAGTGGAATTAGATTGCATAATAAATGATTAAAACAGATTATTTTTAATGTTTAACAAATTAAAAACACTAGAAAGTACAGGGTGCCATGATTCATTAGAAATTCAATATGCTCATATTTTTTATACACACACACACACACACACACAAACTGAATAAAAACAAGTTGAGCAGCACTCCAAACCTCTGGAAAGATGCACAAAGCATACATTAAATAAAAAATGTTTTACAGACACATTATGGTTAACTTGCAATATGTTTAGACATATACTACTGCTGAAATATCTTTATACCTTTTTCTCTCAACATATTTGCATTTATTTAATTTTTAAAAAACAGTAAGTGAAGTTTTATGAAATATTACAGTTTAACATGACCATTTTCTATTTTAATTTACTGTAGAATGTAGTTTATTCCTGGTGATGGTAAAATATTTTCAGCAGCCATTACTTTAGTGTTCTGTGTCACATGATCCTTCAGAAATCATACTAATAAGAAGATTGGGTAATCTAGAAAAAAACTTATTATTCAGTGTTGAAAACGTGTGTGCTACTAAATATTGTTGTAGTGATGCTTTTTTAGGATTCTTTGACAAATATTAAGTTAATACAAACTGCAAATCTTTTGTAACATTATAAATGTCTTTACTGTCCCTTTTGGTCAATTTAATGAATTCTTGCATGGTATATGTAATGTCAAGCCAGCAGAGGGAGCTCTCAGCTCTCACTGTCACAGCTCCATCTGCTTCCTCTATGGTGACTTCCTGTTTGGTGTCCATTTAAGCGGGAGCCTGCCAAACAGGAAGGTGCGAAGTACTGTTTTGCTGTTGTGGAATCTACCAAGTGTTTTTTCTCTAGTTCATGTTCATTGTTTTTCCCTGTTTACCATTGCCATAGTCTTGCCTTGTTTTCATTTGCTACTTTGGATTACCCTTTTGGATTTTGACCATGGACTGTATTCTGTTTTCCAGCCTGCCCTGACCATTGCTTGGATATTGGTTTATGATTCTGTCACGTACTTGGATATATGTTTGCTGGTGTTTGGACCTTGTTTGTCTGACCATGCTGTGTTGTAATAAAGCTCGCAATTGGATCTACTACACTTGCCTGAGTCCGGCCCTTGTTACAGTACACCTATTTATACTATAAGAATTAATAAATTAATACTATATATTTTTATAGTACTAAAAGTCATAAAAACATGACTTTGTATAGCTTTTGCCTAAATAAAAATGAACAAAATGTAATCAGCTATATATATATATATGAAATAACAATAACTGATTGGATCTACAAAAATAAAAATAAAAAACTATTATGAACAGTACACATGCCACCCTGTCTGAACACATGCCTGAGATCAATCATATGATATATAGTAATGTTATTGAAGCAACATTGATGCATGGAGGTGTCAGAACTTGATCTTGATATGAATAATTTGTCTAACCTTTGGTTGGTGCTCAATTCTGTAGGGAGTTTGCTGGAACTGTCGGATCTCTCGTATGATATGAGATATCTGCAGACAAAGCGTCATGAATTATTAGCCTACCCACGCAACATAACACAAAAAATTAATTAATCCCTGAGCAAATTATACAGGATATGACATAATTTCTTACCATTCTCATCTTTGAAAAGTTAACCAGCCCTTCCTCTGTGAAGTTTGGTGTTCCCTCTTCAATAAATGCGAGATCTGTCAAGTACATACCCAGATATGGAACACAAGGTGGATTGCAGCTGCAGAGAGACAGAAATCAGGTCAAAAACAAGTCCTAAATTATGTAATAATAATTATGTAGGTTTTTTTTAAACAGTAGCTCACTTTTTTAGTGTTTCCCTCAGGTTTTTAAACCTTCCCTCTGATGACACAGTCTTCTGAAGTTTGTCCATTAGGGCTTTAGTCTTTTTAAAGAGAAACAACAGCGTTGAATAATTAATGTCTTTCCATACTGATATAATCTACTACATAAAAAACATTACAGCATAATATTCACTCAGAATCTCTCACCTGTTTGCACACTTTCGCCCATGTCTTCTTCAGCCTGTAGATGGCGCTTCGGTTCAGGGCTGATGTGATCTCCAAGACACCATTATAATTGTTGAGACAGCGGCAAATATCAGCCACTGCAATCCATTTTTCAATCGAGCTGGCTCTAGAGCCCACATCTGTGTGGCTCATGATCTGAGAGGCCACAAGATTACTCATCTACACAGAGAAAGTGAGAGACATTTGTATAAACAGGGTCGCACTTTTATACATCAGAATCCTAATACCTTCATCTAATATACTCACATCATTGAAGTGCTGACTTGTCTTCATGATGTATGGAGTTCTCTCTGTCTTGTCTGTCTTCATCCATCCTTGGCCCAGGAACTCCCTACAGCAAGAACACAGTCAGCGTAATGTGATAGATGTGCATCTGCAGAGGCTTCTTCTCTCACGAACACACAAGCTTCTTTGAAGCCCATAATGAGTATGTTCAGTAAGGATGACACAGATTTGCTCATACATTATTCTCTGGTGTCTTTGAGACTCGAGGTCCGCACCTCTGTACTGTGTTGATGCTCTACTCACTCGTAGGGAATGCTCCTGAAGACAATGTGATCGAGAAGAGTGATTTGTTCAGCTATCTCCATCGCTGACAGAGATTCAAAACACTCAGACTTTGGACATTCAGCCTGGATGAGACAAAGAGACACAAAATCTATTCTTTAGTGTGATAAAAAGGCACCGTAAATGTATAACAACTCCTCTTGGTATTAAAAATACTGAATAACTAAAAAAAGTATTTAAAATATTTTTTTTCAATACTAGGAGTTCATTTTTAGTAATTGAAATAGGATAGTTTGTGCAAAAAAATGTAATTTGTGCCATTATTTACTCTCCCTCAAGTTATTTCTTTCTTTAGTGGAGCACAAAATAATAAATGTTCATGCTGCTCTTTTCCATAAAATGAACATTAACAGTTACCAGAACTGTCATGCTTCATAAATAAATAAATGGTCTTCTGAAACCATATGACAAAAATATATGTAAAGAACAAAATTAAATTGAAGTCAATATTAACTTAAAATCCATTCACATTCATGACATTAACATTCATTAACAGCATTAACATTCTTCAAAACATCTTTGGTGTGGAAGAAAGTAAGCCATACAGGGTTTTGAAATAAATAATGGTTAGTAAATTAAAACAGATCTTCTTTTAGGTGAACTATCACTTTAAAATTGTAAATGTCTATTCTGGGAACATTAGTACTTGTGACAACATAATGTTGTTTAATAGCAAAGGGCAAAATATCATGCTGATGCTGATATGACAGCTAGAAATTACACATATTGTATGCACATGAACTTATGAAAATCTATAATTAAACTGCCAATTAGCGATGAGTGACTGTTGGTTCTGTTTCTTTGGCAGAGACACTTTTCAATTAACACAGTAGGTGAGGATTTTAGAGGCAAGATAAGGGTGCGTGTGTGTGTCCAGGCAACATGCATTACTAATCAAAACATGCACTTGCTCACACACACACACAACTGTACAGGCTCAGCCCTGATAATGCATGCTGTGTTTGTAATTAGTGAGCCCAGTATGCTGCTGCCAGTAGCATATTATATCATACAGTCGCACATGAGTATATGAATACATTTATTTATCTGTGTATCTATAAACAACAGTGCATAAGAAACATAAAATCAACTAATGTTCCTCACTCATGTCCTCTTTAAACACAGAGTACTGCATACAATATTCATTAAGCACATAGCATAAGCAGATGAATATGTGCAACTGTAAATCTGCATGCAGTGCAGATGCTTCTTTTACAGTATTTATAAACATTGACTATTCTTATTGTATAAAAATAATAGTTATTTTCCTACACTGCTAGTAATAGAACAAGTGAAACTGAAACTCAAATATCACTAGCAGGGCTTTGAAATGTAATAGCATGATCCTTTACAATAACACATGGATATTTCAGGAAGGAAATCCCCCTGAAAGGTTGTTTAGAGTGTGTTTTTGTGTGCGTTGGCTTTGTTGCACAGAGTTTGCATGTGGCGGACAGCAACAGGCGCTCCGTCTCGCTGTTTGAAGTTGTAATTAGAGTCTTGCTGCTCAGAGATTTGCAGTTTGAACATGTAATTCGGTCCCTGAGCCTGATGTTGCCTCTGAAGCTGCCTCGTGAGGCATGCCAAAATCTGCCTTCCCTCTGAGATCTCATCCTTAGGTGGCTGCTTAACAGTGATGTGGAACAGAAATATGATTTTAAATGATAAGATATCTTCAGACATGTGAGACAGCTGGGCACGGGTGTCTTATATCTTAAGTCTTATATGAGCCTTGCGTTAAAACGGATGGTTTAAGTTCTAAATTCTCATTGGAGGAGCCAAGTATGCATGTATGTATGTCTGATTTTCCATCCATCTGATCATTCATATTCATTTACAGATGTGACGTACATTATAGTCTTTGAAAACCATTTTATTAGCCCCAAACGTCCTAATTTTCATAGGAAAGACACTAAGCTGACAAAAGTTTCGGGATATTACATCAAGTGGGACTTTAATCACATAGAATACATAGATATTATTACGGAATTTGTCCATTTCGTAAGACCTTCCACACTTTGAGAGCTTTTCACAACATTTTGCAGTGTTTCTATGGGAATATTCGGCCAGTAATTCCAGTGCAATGTTTATGATGTCAGACACTTATGTTGGACTAGGCAACCTGGCTCTCCAATTCTGTTCATCCCGAAGGTGTTTGATGGGGTTGAGGTCAGGGCTCTGTTGGGGCCGGTTGCTCCACACCAAACGCAACTTTATAGACCTTGCTTTGTGAACTGGGGCACAGGCATGCTGGAATGGAAAAGTGTTTCTAAGAATTTGGACACAGCATTGTTCAAAATGTCTTTGTATTCTGAAGCATCACCCATCATACTGCCAAACAGAGAAGTGTGATTTGTCACTTCACTTAACAGGTTTCCACTGCTTCAGAGTCCAGTGGCAGCGTGCTTTACACCACTCCATCTGACGTTTGGCATTGCACTTGGTGATGTGAGGCTTGCATGCATCTGCTCAGCCATGGAAACCTTTTCCATGAAGCTCTTGCCTCACAGTTTTTGTGCTGACATTAATGCCAGTGGAAGTCTGTAGCTCTTCAGCAAAGAAATCAACAGAACGTTGGTGACTCTTATGTACCATCCTTCTGCTCTGTAACTTTACATGGTCTTCTGCTGTTCCTAAATGCTCCCATTTAAAATGCTCCCATAAAGAAATTTCACAAACTGACTGCAAAAGTGGCATCCTGTCATTGTACCACATTCGTGAATGCATGGTTAGGTGACTTATTTGGATAGACCTTTGGTCTGATTGAAAAACCCTGAACTCTGCAATTAAGAGATGTGTCCCAATACTTTTGAAAAAAAAAAAACTTAGGCTATTTCTTGTGGTTATACACATGCAAAGACCATAACTTATCCTCACCATCTGAAGAATGTCTTCAATCTTCAACTGGGCATCGTCCTGGTCATCTTGAGAAAGGGCACTGGGGAGAAAAAGCCAACTTCCTATAATCAGTTTTTTTAAGTTTGCCTTGTTGAAAATAAAATTAGAATGTTAATAAAATTGCATTTATTCTGAAAAAAGATCTACATTAATATTGCTTTCAATGCTTTCGTTTTATGTGTGAGAGGTTGTGCTTATGTAACCTGCCTTAGTATGTTTGCTGTGGCTTTCCTCTCCTGGGGAAGAAGGTCAGGGTCTCTTAACACCTCCTCTAGCAGGCAGATCACACCCATCTTCAGCTCTCCATTCATTTCAAAGTCCTGAAACCCACCACACATACACATATATAGAATCATGATCCACGAACATGAGAGACCATGCATAATTTAAGCAAAGTAAAGCAAAGAGAGATGAGACTGATGGGATGACCGAAATCAACAACTGGGTGAATCTAAACTCATTTCCTTGACATTTCAAGGGCTGTTTTCTTTATTTTAACTAATGCAGATTAATCTAATGCAGATTATGTGCATAGACTGTAAAATCATCGTTGCAATCGTGTGCATGTTTTAATAAATTGAGCACATGATTTATACTCTTTTTCTTGCGTGTGCTGGACTCTGTAAGAATCTTCTTATGGGGTAAAAAAAAAGATGCATCGAAGAACAGATCAAAGGCTTGTTCACACCATGAACGATAACTATATTGCAGTCCACACCAGCAGATGATATTGTCTCTTTATTTCAAACGCACACCTTAAATTCTCAAGCTCATTATTGCAGGTTTGATTCTGACTGGGTGTCAATGTTTTTCAGCTGTAAAACATTCATCAGCTTCAAAAAAAAGTCATTCTGAAAGTGATACCAATGATATCTTTTCTCTGTGCCTTTACCGTTACGGCTGTGGTGTGGACTATGCTTTTAATTTAATACTGAGGGTGATTTTTAGAACAATATCTTTATTGCCCCCTTTATAGTTTTCATTTACAGTTTGCTTTAAGCTAATTTGTCTTGTTTTGGTGATGTTCATTTATTTTTTCTAACTGAAAAACAAGAACAAAATACAGATTCATAAATATTGCATGCATTGTGAAAGTGTTGGTGTTTTAGATCGCACCCTCTCCATTAGTGCTCATCAGAAGCCGTACTACCTCAGCTTTACAGTTTCCCAGCGCACTAATCAACAGCTAACCCAGCCTTTCCTCTGTCTCTCTGAGCCTGCAAGCACTGCAGGTGGGTGGCTAATCTCTTGTGTCACAGTTAAAGCATTCTTCACTTCGAGCTTCATAAAGCCCCGCATCTGTTAAACAGTCAGTGTTCTTCACTGTTTCTTCTCCATTCACTTTAGGTTTATTGCAGAAATAATTTGGCCATCGGGACCAAAGGATTCAGCTAGTTTGATCTATCCATGTTCATACCATCTGTGTCTAGAGTACTTTCATCTGCCAGTTTTGAGCTTACTAATAATTCCTGATCCTGACATGAAAAATGTAAATATTCCTCTGCTAAGGGACAGTCATCCAAAATAGCATAAGTGACACGATTTAAACAAACAAATAAATTGGTACATAATATTCAGCGCAGCCTTTCAAATGCAAATGCATAAAGCACTTCAGCGCTTGTGCTATGTTGTTCTCAGAGTATAAGTACTCTTATGTTTGATATGCTAGACTGTCGTTAGCATAATGGACAACTCACTTGCTTATTCCTGTTATGCAGTACAATTTTGTGTCCCCTTTATACAGTATATGTCTGGATAAAACATTAGCCTTTTAAAGTTTCCTAAAATATGTTTTTCAGATATCTTTCTGCAAATAGAACTTTAAAACAAATATACTTATTAGTACCAGATGCTAGTATCAGATAGCAGCTGTTTCAGTTTGTCAGCTATGAAAATGGTATAAAAAAAGGAGAAAGATGATGTAAACATCTGATAGAGGATGAGGAAGAGATGAAATGGCAGTGCAGGGTCTCTGAGCTAATTAACAGTGCAGCTGAATCCTCAGTCCTCTTTTTCACTTGTGAGAGTTTTCAAAGAAATTCAATAAAAGCTTCGAGATCCAATAGTGTTTTACACTAAATCATTTTACTGTACCATTTAGACAGTAGACAGCTGCTTTATTCCAGTTTTTTCCCCTAGAGGAACAAATAAAGAACCCAATAGTACATGGCTTCATGTAAGTGCTGTTATTAAAAAAAATCAATAGAGTTACTGAAATAGAATGGAATTTTACTAAACATAAAAGAAAGCTAAATGGAAATAGTGCAAAAAAATTTTTTACTAAATAATACAACAATAAATAATCTTAAAACAACAACGCTTTTGAGCAACTCCTGACTATTGGCTGAATACTTCCGTTCCTCCCGAGACAACCGGTATTTGTAAACATTCCTCTACTCGTGTTTCTCTCATCTGCATCTTTCACCTGTGCAACCATAAAGGTCACTTCTAACAAGCTCTCTCTGCGTGAGATTGTCAGGCCATTCTTAGCCTAAACTGACAAAGGGTTAAAACAGATCAATGCAATTATCCCACACTTTGCCTTCACTCAAACAAAGCTAAGTAAATTGAAAAATAGCTGCTTATTTCACAAGCCCATTATGAGACTGTTTCCACTGCAGCAGATAATTATGTTGGCTGTGTGTGAGTTCCTGTGACTCTGTGTGCATTTTGCTTTGAACAGTTGTCAATATTAATGTTATAACATCCTTTGCTTTTGACTCATGAAAAAGTTGGCAGGGCCTGAAATTATCTTTAATATGAGTTAATGGGCATAATATAATATAAATCAATATGACGGCTATGCTTTACAGCCGAAGGCAAGCTAAGTACCGCTGAAAATACCTGAATCAATAAAGATGCAAGTGTACAGAGAGAAAGGGTAAGGCCCTAAGATGCAGTAAGGCAAAGGGGGACGGGATCAGAAAAGGTCCACAAGCCAGGACTCGAACGTAGGACCGAAGCTCAATGACATCACACATTCACATTCACAATTCTACACAAATATGTTGGTGAATTTTGTAATAAACAGAACTGTTTTTGGCAGGGTAAAAGGTTTTTTTTTTAACTAAAGTATGTTATAGACTTTCATTAAGACCCTAAAGAATCATATCAACCTTCAGGAAAATAGGGATCTGATGGCAGAACATGCATATTCACAGTTATTTGTATCTCCTTGAAAAGTGTAACACTGGCTTTCAAAACACTGATCAATAATACTAACTCAAACAATGACTGCTAGATGGGAAAATGTTCAAACAGTCATTATTCTTTCAAATCCACTTGGTTGGATGCTACTGGCACAGAAATTACACAATTCACCTTTAATAGTCGCTCTTTCAAGAAATGCTTTTTGATCCAATGTTGCGGCGGTAATTAAGGTTTGGTACTGTTTATGTAAGGTAATTGGTTTCCATGAAAATAACATGGAAATTGTGAAGAGGTGTTACGCTTCCTCTGCCCGGTAAACAATATGAAGCCCGGGGGTTAAGCATGTGTTCACAGCTGAAGTCTGGACTGAAATGTAAAGGTGCTGATAAAATATCAGTTAAGCAGCAGGGAAGGAGAGTGAGAGTAAATGTGTCATCTGCTGTTCGGCAATGCTATTGAAATACAAGCAGCTACAGAAGAACTGATGCACAGACCTGTGAGTGTTTGGAGACCCAATGGCGCAGGACATTCAGGACTCTGTTGGTAGCCGCACGACGAATAATGAACTCCTTGTCACAAGTCCGCTCAGAATTGTTAAAAACTGTAAAGGAAAATGCCCATTGTTTTATCCAAGCTGTGGTGTCAAGTAAAACCAATCTAAATATAGATTACATGACAGTTCATATGCTATATACATTGCCTTTTAAATTAAATATATATCTATTCGAATTTTAGGGCAAACCCTTTAATATTTCCAAGAATTGCTTGCTGATACCATAAAAGTACAAATGCACTTCTGATGGTATCTAGTAGGATGAGAAAATGGGAGGATGTTATTTTATGCAGGTAAGAGGATTAGTTTTTTGGTTTTTTTTTTTTGACAGTTTAAGCTAAGCAAATTATTCCTTAATTCAACATGTAAATCTTCAGCCTGCTATTCCTGTTATGGTTTTAAATACTCTGCTGATAATGAAAATGCTATACTAGAGCTGCAGAAGCTGAAACAGCTTTATGTGTATAGTTAATTTACATTTGTGAACACAGTAGAAGGTCTACAGCATTCTGAGGCAAAGGGCAGAGCATATTAACTTGTGCGCTTCCCTTGGGTTGTGTTAGTGGTGCAGTGTACCTGGAGGGCTGCTGTGTCCAGCTGCTGCTGTGGCGATTGCAAACGCAGAGGCTGGAGAAACGGAGCAACGTGAGTTCTCAGCTGACTGAACTAGAACAAAATAATATGGACAACAGATTTAACAATAATAAAAAATCTGCCAAAAAGGGTGGCCACCTACAAAGAATCCAGTCACTCTGAAAATTATTTTATTTTTTACTCACTCTTGGGTCATTTTTGTCCCCATGGAACACAGAGAATCTACTAGTTTATGTTTTTTTTTTTAGGTTGGACCTTAATAACATCAAATGTTATTAGACCCAAGAGTCTCATGACCACACGCCAAGGTGTCCAACCTGCACCATATTTTGGTGAATTGTTTTACTGAATAATGGCTTAATTTCCAGTCTCTACATCACACAAAATTATAGAATAGAAAATATTTTTGTCGATTGTAGCTTGACAGCTGCTGATCACTATGAACTTATTGTATGGAAAATAGTAATGTTAATGGCAAAAATTTATTTTCAATGTGTGTTCCACTGGAAAAACACAACATATGGATTTTAAATGACATTAGGGTAAATAAATATTGACAGAATTTACCCATGATGGATGTGTAATACAGTATGAACTGTATGCATAGCAAAGCCATAACTTATAACTAGTACTTCTGAAAAGTGTTCATACTTCAAAATAAAAGACATTTTTTGCAAATATCCCCCTTTATGCAATCAGTGAACACAGTTGTAAACCATATACTGTATATCTACAGCTAATTGCTTATGTTTAACAAAATGAAGATGCTAATGATGCCCAATACAAACAGTTTGGATGGAACAACAGCTGCACCAATCAAAACTAATTATGTGCTGGTGGAAGTCCCATATAATTTACTCCTGTCCCAACTCTTCCCATATACAGCTTCATTTAATGTCATCCAAACACAATATTTGACTGTTTCAGATCCAGGATTGTGACTGTGGCCATTTAGTAACGGTACTGGACTTTATGAAGGAGTATGTTTTGCTTGAGGAACCAGGAATGTCGTACGCTTTCTCCTCTATAATGCAAACTAACATAAAACTGATATAAAGACCAGTATAAAAGCAACTGCATGCCTCATTAGCTATTTAATACATGCAATAGGACTTTACAAAGTTATCTATTTACTATTTTATCTATTTATATATTACTAAGTTACAGTTAAATCGTCATTTACACTTTCTCATTGTACGGAATAATCAACAGAATTGGATTAAAAGTGGTTCATTCGCAGAAATATCTATATTTCTCTTTGCAAACTCACCACTGTGTTTGACTCTAGATTTGTTCTCAGATGAGGCCTGCACTGCCAATGGAGTCAAACACAAACAGACATGCGCAGGCTTACCTCCTGACTGTCTGTAGCGGAGGTGGCGTGGAGTGGAGGGCGAGCGGCAGGGAGAGATTTCTCCTGGTTCACTGCCTTGTGGCGACTCTGGAATAAATTTGTCCAAAGACACTGACTCCAGCACAGCTGAGGGGAAAGTCAGACCCTTTATTAAAATGGATCATAGAACCCCCTCCTTGAAAAATGAATGGTTTTAGGGAAAGAGCTCTATAAGCAGACAGAGCATGGGTCAGGGAACTAACAAATAACTATGGCCAAGGAGTTGCTATGAGGATGCTGGGGGTCTGGGTGATTGTTATGATGGTGCATGTTGTTTACAAACCGGCAAAAAGTCAAAAACAGCTCATTTTTAAGCAGGGTTGTTACACAGCCCTGCATTCTTTTAAAATAATTTTGCATAATTTTACTTAATTTGAATGTTTATCAGTGTTTGGATGTTATAAAACACTTATATAACACTATAAAACAAAAATTTTAATACCTAAACTATAGACTATAAAGAAATATTTAAAGCTAAATATTGTTCTAATTCAAATCATAAATAAAAACTATAATAATACCTCGGTCTACTAAAATAAAACTAACACAGTGTATATGATATTCTGGTTCATTAATACAATTAGAGACATACTGTATGCAAGCAAAATATTTTTTTATCATTTGAAATTTGAAATTGTTATTTTGGGTTTATAACAAGGTACATCTGTGATAGAAAAATATTAGTCAATAATAAATCCTCTACGTAGGCTTTCTCAAAACATTTGACTTTTATAAAAGCAGCATTTATTCCCTGGCTATGAGACAGAATATCTTATTACTGAGATCAGAAAAACTCAAAATGACAGTAAGATCGAAAACGAAAATAAGATTTTTTTTTAAGAGAGACATTGCAAAAGCACACCAGAAGAGATCCTCTTAGCATGGTTTAATGTGGCTCATCTGATGCAGTGTTAAAGCTTATTATTAGTGCTAATGGTGCACAATAAGAACTCAGAATGTGTTGGATTTTATAGCAGAAAGAGGAAAACCATCTCTTCAAACTAGCAAACACAAGAAGCAAACTATTAGTAGTTTGCACACCACACATCCTGACCAAAGTCACTCAAATATTCCCATTTCCAATACAAAAACCAATTCTGTGAATGTTTCTGAATAAAACAAGCGCTTTATTATTCGGTTGCGTTTCAAACATGCCTGCTTCTCATTCCGAGCTGCCTGGTTGCCAGTATAACCACAAAATTATAGGTGTTTCACCAAATATCTCAAGTCTGTTTAGCATTAAGAAGGCACACAATGCAAGCATGTTTGCACTTTATTTGCGCGTGGATTTTATGTGGAGACAGGAGAATGTTGGTCAGACTAATAGCCTATAAAAGAAAATAACACATTTGTTTGGCCGTCAAGTTATTATAATGAAGTGGTTTTCAATGTTATTTGGAGCAGCTACAGATACTGTATCTTTCCCACAATATTCAGTCTGCCAGCTACTTCTGGGAGTGGAGTTGATTAAATTTTGCTTTTAAAAAAGCAAAAGCCAGCTAATAAAGTTTTTATTCATGAACATCCATGTTACCATCAAGTCAACATCCCACCACTGCTCTATTCTAAAACCAGCGAGCTACCTACAGAAGCGTCCCAATGGAAAACATTTTCGAAACAAATTATAATCCTAATAATATATTTAATTAGATATCTTGTTTTAGCTATATTATAACCCTCTTATATAGGGATGCAACGGTTTTCGGTTCTTTATCGAACCGTTCGGTTCGCCCTATTTGGTTCGGTACACCCACGTGAACCGCGATATTTCGGTAGCCTATTTGAGGCTTTAAACTTTCATTTTAATTAAAATGTGCATTTTCTGTGTATTAAGCGCATAGACAATCAGGTGATGATCAGAACTCTTCAAGACGTGATGCGTGATGGGTCGTTCTTAAACAATTCGCTCATTTTGAACAAATCTTTAATGTGACTCCGGAAAAACGAATCATCTCATGGGAGTGATTCGTTCAGTCGCGCACGGCTCAGGCTGCGTATGTTAACGTTGCGGGGCTGTCACGTGATAACGACTCAAAAAACTCGAGGTCTCGAGAGACGAATTAATCCATTTTGTTTCTGGCTCAGGCTGCATAGGTTCACATTTCAGCAGCAAAATTATTCTAGAACTTTACGACACAAGTAAGAGTGAAGCTGAAATAGACTTGAGACAAGCCCCACCTGTTTATGTTTACATTTTAAATGACCTGTTATAATAG
>JAUCNO010000795.1:14649509-14660755 GCA_032353835.1 Enteromius viviparus | reverse complement strand
GGGCTAATTGAGCACAATTTAGGCATTTTCATTTAGGGGTGTACTCACTTTTGTTGCTAGCAGTTCAGACATTAATTACTGTGTGTTGAGTTATTTTGAGGGGACATCACCTTTACACCATTATACAAGCTGTGCACTGATTACTTTACATTCTATCAGAGTTTCATATCTTTGGCGTTGTCCCTTAAAAAGATATAATAAAATATTTACAAAAATGTGAGAGGTGTACTCACTTTTGTGAGATACTGTATATATATCTATATTAGGGATGTAGCGGTTTTCGGTTCTTTATCGAACCGCTCGGTTCGCCCTGTACGGTTTGGTACACCCACGTAAACCCACATATTTCGGTAGCCTATTTGAGGCATTAAACTTTCATTTTAATTCAAATGGGAATTTTCTGTATATTAAGCGCGTAGGCAATCAGGCGATGGTCAGAACATCTCAAGACTAGTGATGCGTCGTTCTTAAACAATTCATTTTCATTCATGTTCATATTGAACGAATCTTTAATGTGACTCTGGAAAAATTAATCGTCTCGTGGGAGTGATTCGTTCAGTCGCGCATGGCTCATGGCTGCATAGGTTAAGCTTATGGGGTTTTCACGTTATGAACGAACGACTCAAAAAACCCAAAGCTTCGAGAGACAAACTAATCTATTCTGTTTTGGGCTCAGGCTGCATATGTTAACGTTACGGGGCTGTCACGTGATGAACAAACAACTCAAAAAACCCAAAGCCTCGAGAGACGAACGAATCCATTCTGTTTCTGGCTCAGGCTGCTTACGACGCGAGTAAGAGTGAAGCTGAAATAGACTTAAGACAAGCCCCACCTGTTTATGTTTACATTTTAAATGACCTGTTATAAAAGGTCAAGACAGGCATTCCTGAAGTGTGTGCGTCACACAATTATCCTGAATGGATGATGCACTTTTACCATGTTTACATTTGAGATTATTTAATAATAATGAAACACAGACTATTTTAAGTAGTTTAAAGTGTTAAGGTTAGATGGTTTATGTAACCCAGTGGTATTGTAAATGTTCAGTGTAAGCTTAAAGTGTTCTCTTATCTGTTTGATACTGCACATTGTGATGCTACCTCACCAATTATTGAAATGGACAATTGTCCACCACTTAGTGATACATTTGTTATTGTTGTTTGTTCTGATGGTGTATTTAGAAAGCTTAAGTATTTTCTTGTTGCTGTCAATATGTATTTGAAAAATGTTCATGTTTATATTTCACCTTATTCATCACTTTTTATTTTGTCAGTTTTTTTTGCCCTTGAAAAATAAATGTTGTGTTTTGACTTAATCTGTACCTTTTTTAAATTTAATATCGTCTCTGTACCTTGATAACTTGAAATAGAAAAGGCAAATGACCTCCTGCTATGTTAGAGCTCACATACAGTACTGTACAGTAATATTGATGTATCGATACTGAACTGTTACCTTGGCCAGAAAACCGTGATACAAATCGAACCGTGAGCTCACTGTACCGTTGGATCCCTACTCTTATGTAAGCCTCCTTGGAAAAGCAGTGCCAAAATGCATTACTATAAACTCCAAGAATAAATAAATGTCATTTTAATTTTAAATATTAAATCTTAGATTTGATTCAGTTCTGAAAAGTATAACAAGGTAAATTTTTTTTTTCAAACATTTGTGCACTATATATTTCTAGTATTTTATGTTGTGTTGTTAGCTTTGCAACAAGGTGACACCAAACTGTAGTGTGCAACAGTGCCCGGCGACTTTTTTTTACCTGCTTTTGTCCTGAAAGTATTTTTCCCATTGGGATAAGAAAAATAAAAAGCTTTTATAAAGCCATGAACCAAACCAACCAGCAATGAGGTGAATTACAAACTTTGATTTGCCCAAAAATATTTTAGAAAATTGGAAAAAGACAAAAGGCTAAATGGCTTTAATCAGAAAAAGAACGATAATCCAATGAAACGCTGAAAGTGAAATAAACTAAAAATTACAGATGAAAATGAGACAACTGATTCAAAGATGTTGATCTTTATGGAAGCGTTCTTTTGACACAATTTACTTGTTTTATTCTCTGTATTGTGTAGGTTTGCTTGAAGAACCATGGGTAACAGTTTTTCACCTAAAATTCAGTTGTTAAACAATAATAATAACATTAATAAATACCATTAATTAACAACCTTAGCTTGTAGCTAACTTGTAGACTTAATGGTTTATAATAGGGGTGCCCAGTCATGTTCCTGGAGATACTGTTCAACTGCAACCCTGAACAAACACAACAGAACTTCATCATTAATACTTTCAGGAAAATGTGATAATTACAGACAGGTTGTAACACCGTCACCTGATCTTGTGTGTGTTTATCTTGTCCATGTGCTCTGTGTTTTGTTTTCAATTCATTCATTCTCCCTTGCGCTGTGCCTTGTTTGTGACCCCGCCCATCTCTTCGGCTTGCCAGCTGTGTTTCCAGGTGTTTCCCCTTGTCTTTTGATTAGTCTTTGTATTTATTTGATTCCCTGTCTTTAGTCTAGCGTGTGTTGTTAAAGTAAGTCTCATGTCTGCTCGTGGAGCTCTGCGTAGCTCTTCACGGTTCCCTTTATTTCCTTGTTTGTTTCTTTCATAAACATTCCAGTTTTTGATAGTTCTGCCTCCGAGTCCTGCCTGTTCGCAAGGGAGCGAGAGCACAAGCTCACTCAGCTGAAGCGTTACACAGGTGTGTTGGGTTAGGGTTGGATCAGAACTCTGTATATAGATCTCCAGGAACAGGATTGGGCACCACTGGTTAAAAATCCTTATAGAGAAAATAAAAGGGATTCCAAAAGCCAGCTGTAAGATTTTGATTTCAGTCATTTTATGCTTCCAAATTATGAGTTTCCATTTCAATAGAAACCATGGAAGGATGAATACTGAAGCAGACAGTATACAGGAGGGGAACTACTTTGGTTTAAATACATAGAGAGAAAAAGTATTTTGTGCTCACCTCTCCTGATGCTGCGACGCAGTTTACCACAGAGGGCGTCGATTCGTGGCACCTCTGCATTCTCATCCAGGGCTCCAGGGCTCTGTTCGGGGGAGGATGGACTTTGTCCTCGGCTAACATCCAGAGGGGGCTTGTTGTTGTTGTTGGACGGTGGAGGTGAGATGGTGGGGTTGGCAGAGGTTGGGCTGCTGGCTGCAGATGACGAGGTCATAGACAGATCCAAGATGCCTACTTTTGAGCCAATAGGGGAATTAAGAGAAAGTTTCCTGGTGCGAACCGGTGAGGAAGTACGGGAAGGGATGGAGAGAGGTGGAGGAGATGAGAACTTGCGACACAGTCTGGGGGATTTGTCATTTATGTGGTCCCCGCTGCGGTTGTTTTGGTTGGTGGCGAAGAAAAGCTCCAGGGATCTGAGTTGTGGAAAGAACATTGAAAGATAGGGCATAAATGGCAGAGCAACACTGACACATTTCTCATGCTCTGTTCTCCGTACTTGCATGCTCTACTAAACACACTTGTCAAACAGTTTCTTGGATTATTTCCGGAAACACATGAGGAGCATTGATTGCAGAATGGCTTTCAGAAATTGAGAACAGCAGAAAACCAAGCAGGTAAACATTGCAAGATGTAAAATCTGCAATGGATGATAGCATTAGAGCAAGTGCAGAAGTTTTGAGAATCCAGGTTTTAAAGGGGTCATGAACTGAGAAAACAAATTTCCTTTGAAATTTTGACATTTAAGAGGTCACTGTACTATAAAAAAAAACGTTTAAAAACTCTCTTACTTTCTTGTTAGTCTAAAATCAGCTTATATTAAAGCCAGTCTGCCTAAACGGCAGCTTATGGAATGTCTGACTCTATTTTGTAAAAGTGTAGCTAAACACCACCTCATCTTCAGAAGATCAACATCTGCTTCTACAGCGATGCCTGTTTAGCCCCGCCTACTGTTTCTCAAACGTTGTGTAAATAACGCCGTCCTACGCAGAAACCACAAAGATGGCTCAGAAGACATCAAGATGCTGTTCATATGCCAAGCTGTGGAAAAAAGGCTTTGAATTCCCTTACTTCTGATCCAAACATTAGGAAAGAGTGAATGAACTTTATTTTTAATAAAATTCCAGACCGTGTCAATAAGGATTCTGTCATTTGTTTACTTCATTTGACACAATTCGCAGGGTTTTCAGAGAAGATTAAAAAGATTGAAACTAAAAGATGATGCTGTGCCAGCTATTTGGGATACAACAGTAATGTCGCAACACACAAGCTTAAGTGACTGGTTTTATGACATGTTTACTATTGCTTTGTCTGTTAAAGAGATCTTTTGATATTTTTTTTGTGTATGTTTAACTGCAACTGTTAGCCAATCACAGCAGTAGATGTTTATTTCCGAGTCTACAATCCTACAGTCTTTATTCAAACAAAGCATTCAGATGAGGGGGGTTGAAAAGAAGAAAAAAGAAAATAGGCTTTTACTTCTTAATTCTTATGTTTTTTTGATGTAAAAATCTTTATAACATTAAAAGAAAATACAAAATTAAAAACAGAGGCAGCTCATGACCCCTTTAATAAAAAACAATATTTGAAACTTCCAAAAAAGAGGATATAGACTCCAAAATAAACAGGAAAATGTTATGATACAAACTAGAAAATGGACAGATATAAAAGTGAATGGGTAACAGAGGGATGGGTTTGTTACTTTGACTGATCCAGTGCTATCTTCCTGATCTTCAGGCTGTAGTCTGGGCAGACGGATGTAATGGACAAGCGGTCAAATGAGTGATACTGGACCCTGTGTGACAGCAAAGTAGGTGTGGGGATGAGGAACATCAGAGACAACACATTAAACGTCACATCACTCACAGTGATCACAAGAATCTGCACACGAGTTACACAGGCTTCTGCACAAGCAATGGAGGAGGAATAGCTGGGCACTGTAAGCTTTCTGAACAGCTTTAAGTTAAAGGTTACCAAGAGTGCACCAATTTAACTTGGCAGAACACCTGCTTTTGGAACACAAAACATTCCTCCATTTGAAAGGACAAATGTATGCAGAGATAAATTCTCAACTCACTCTCACTCGCAGTAGTGTTTTTTAGAAGCATACACCTAGTGGTTTCTTTCACATAATTCTATCACACAGAACATTTGAGTGGGAATATATGGTATTATTTCAAAAGGATTTGACAGGCCATAATGTAGGAAACTGACTGTGATCCAAACATTTTCCAGAGTCAAGCCATTTGCCTGTCTACATAAAATATAAAACTGCTGTGTGAAGTAATACACATACAGCCATTCAGAAGATATTTATGTGTCAGTGAGGTCTCATTGAGGGCCCTTTAAATGTGATTTAAATATAATTTTTTTAATTACTTTAACTATAGAAATGGCTGTAATCTACAGGCTACAAAATATTGAACATATACAACTATATAATTTTTTTTTTATTAAAGCCTGTAAAATAAGTAGCATTGAGACTATTGTGATGATTTTAATGTAAATTTTTGGCTAATGTCCTCAAAACAGATATGAGTGTCCCTGATTAAAACTTGGGAAGTAAAAACTTTATTAGAGTTGGTTAATTTGTCAGTTTAAACTGTTTCAATGAATCAGTTGAGTTCAGTTTAGTTCAAATGATTTCAAAAGTGTGTTTGCATCATCATTCAAAAATGATAACAGTCTCAATGGTGTATTTTTCATTATTATTTTTGTAAAAATATTTGTACAATAGGTCGAAATTATTGCTGTTTTTTACTGTTATTTTAAAATGTTTTAGTGTTGTGTGTTTACTGTAAATCTATTCAACAACAATATGCATGGTTAAAATGATGGACTGCTGGAAAAAAACCTTTGTGACCCTGAACCACAAAACTAGTCATAAGTCGCACTGGTATATTTGCAATAATAGCTAGAAATACATAGTATAAGTCTAAATTAAAACATTTTCTTTCATGCCAAAATAATTTAATTAGGTAAATATCATATTCCATGAAGATATTTTGCATACTTCCTACTGTAAATATATAATTAACTATAATTATATGCATTGTTAAGGACTTAACCGTGCTACCTCAGATTCCAGATATTCAAATAGTTTTATCTTGACCAAATATCGTCTGATCCTATCAAACCATACACCAATGGAAAGCTTAATCATTCTGCTTTCATGCGATTCATAAATCTTTTGACTGATTTTGTGGTCCAGGGCAACCTGATCTCACAAAATGCTGTGTAATGACCACAGACTCTTAACTCAAAATTCTGTGATAGTGTCACAGAATCGCCGAAAATTTCATGTCGGGCTCACAGAAGAGATACAAAGTCAGTGACAGGTATCAGCCGTGATCCACGCATAGATAACCGGATTCATGTTATATAAATTTATACTTTCATTGTAGCACCTAACCCCACCTTTACCCTAAACCTACCCACTTCTGAACAATGTAAAACACACACAGACAATATAAGTGCAGTCACAGGTATTTGTTTCCAAAACTATCCTTAAGCAGTGAAAGAAAGCATTACAAACAAGCTGTTGCATTTCAAGTGCTTCTGAAGCCATACGATGTCTTTATGCAAAGAAGAGAGTAAAATACAAGGTTTTAATCCCTGAAATTATCCCGGTCTGTTAAAGCGCTCACATCTCATTCAAAAGAGCCAATATAAATTTACAGCCAAGGCTGATGTAAGAATTCTCCTGGCGGCATTTTTTGAATTTGCGCAAGCAGCAGCACAGACGAGTCACGGCAGACGGAGAGATGATGATCATGTTCTCTCACAAATCAAACCTTTTTAATAAATAATGCTGGTAGTTGTATCTGTAGGTTTATGGTTTATGTGTGGATCACGGTTGATGCCTGTCACTGACTTACATTGTAATCTTCCTGTGAGCCCATTACTGACAATTCTGTGATACTAACAAGGAATTTCGAGTTAAGAGTCCTTGGTCATCATTACACAGTTTTGTGAGATCAGGTTGTCCAGGGTCACATATAAATTAATTCATAGAAAAGAGACAAAAACTGAAAAAAGATATATAACACTTTTTTTATTTGCAATTACCCAGCTCTAGCAGTGACCCTTAACCCCTTTAAGAGCTCTATTACCTGACTGGTATGGATGTAAAAGGCTTCTTGTAGATGTCAGCCAACTTCTCCATGACCACGGTGGCGGTAGTGAAGATACGGTAGGTGTGCAGGAACGTGTTGAGGAAGTCTATGGAGAGGAAGCGCAGGTCGGTCAGCCTCTCCAGCAGTCTCTCCACGCTGGCGTAGCGGAT
Organism: Enteromius viviparus; assembly: GCA_032353835.1. Classification (NCBI taxonomy): domain Eukaryota; kingdom Metazoa; phylum Chordata; class Actinopteri; order Cypriniformes; family Cyprinidae; genus Enteromius; species Enteromius viviparus. The sequence goes on along the minus strand of JAUCNO010000795.1, from coordinate 14,653,505 downwards.
CTGAGGAACCTTGCAGGAGTTGAGCGTCTTACTGAAGCAAATGTCAACATCATCTTTATGGAGACGCGCATCAGATCTAATGAGGAGCACAACCACAGCATCTTTACTGTCTACATGCTGTACAATTTTAATGCTACTATGAAGCATTAGTGAAGATGTGCTGATATCATTTTTCTACGGTTGATGGTAACTATGGCTAAATATGCTAACTAGCTCATAACAAATGTAACTTTATAAAGTAATAATACTGACCTACTTGAAAATGTTGGTTAATTTGCATTAGCAGCTTTAAAGTAATCCACAAGTGGAATAGTAAAACTTAAAAAAAAAAATTTAAATCAATATTGCATATCTATATTTATTTTAAGCCAGTTGGTCATTAAAGCAAAATGAACTCTGATTCATCCAGATGGACTGACTGTACGTTCTCACTTACATCATAAAATCTTTTATTTACATACATAATCATTATTCTTTGCTTATGGCCTTTTTTTGCCAGTGGTAGTCAATCACATGGACAGTTGCACTGAACTACAATAATGTTTTCTGGACTGGTATTGCCAACATATTTTCAGCAGGGAGGGATATTATTCCTGGTTGGTTGCCCTTATTGTAGTGAGCTACACTGCAGTGTTTAGCCTGGACATATGCTTTTGCACATGTGCAAGGAGCCAGCACTCAGGGATACAGTACATTTTCACTGGGCTGGCTAATGCATTTTTGTGCACTTAAAATTGTGAAGGATTTATCACTTCAAAACTAGTTTAAATAATATTTTTAGGCATTCAGTCTTTACAAGATGCAAAAACAGTAACCCATAACAATTAAGACACACGTTATTTCACACAAAAAAAAGAGTGTCAGACTTACTTGATCATGTGTGGCACTGTGACTTTTGAGTTCTCCTCAAACACGCTGGTCATCAGGCCATTACAGCGGATGTTATCAATGCACTATTTAGAGCAGAAAGTCAAATGAAGAGAGGGATCAAACCAAGGAGCAGAGAACAAAAGACAATATTAATCTGGTCCCTAAACACTGTGAGCCCATCACTTAGCACTGAGCTTTATATTTTTTTATTATTGTGCCTTTGTACAATAATAATATAAAATATAAAACAGAGGGAACATGGAAAAAGACAGGGTCGTATTTCATTGAATTTGAGAAATTAAACAAGCTAGATACTAAAACTTTATCTTCAGCATGTGCATTAACGGTCCGTGTATCATCTGATCATTCGTTATTTTAATTAATACTGATAGTGGAAAAACGAGAAAACTGCACTTATTTTCGTTTTTTCAAAAAAAGTAAAAAACAAGAAAACAGCTTAATTTTTAGTTTTTGGTTCCATAGTAGGATAATAAATAAACAGCGTAAATATTACATTTCTACATCGGGGGCGGGATTTAAACGCACCTTTTGCTGATTGGTCAGCCAAAGATCAAACCATGCTGTCATCTTCTGGTGCTTTTTTTGAGCACCAAATCAGCATATTATAATTTCTTCTGAAAGATTATGTGAAACTGTATACTGGAGTAATGGCTATTGAAAATTCATTCTGCTGTGCCATGACATGAAATAATTTACAAATTAAAAAGTGTAAAATACTTATATACAAACATATTTTACAAATAATTCACAAAGGGATAGTTAAATCAAAAATGACAATTCCTTAATTAATAACCCTCATGTTGTTTTGAAACTGTAAGACCTTCTTTCATCTTCATAACACAAATTAAGACATAGACAGCAAAGCAACTGACGTGTTTAGGGCCCAGAAAGATTAGTAGGGTCATCGTTAAAATAGACCATGTGATATCAGTAGTTCAACCATAATGCTATGAATTTATAAGAAATATTTTTATATGCAACGAAAACAAAAATAATGACTTTATCCAACAATTTCTTCTCTTACGTGTAAGTGTTCTTAGTTCATTGTCTGTATTTTCTTGTTTGAATAAGAAAGGCTGGGCAAACAATTTCAAGTCATCATCTCTGTCCAAATCTTCAGACATGTTCACGACGAGTTTTATGTACAGTGTACATCTTCCTTGGCTTTAAACAAAGCTCAGTGCATCTGGGTTGTACATCAGAATGCCAGCTACACACACAAGTCATTCTACTGTAGTTAATGTGAATTAAAGGTTGATACGGAATACAAGAATTTGTTGACAAACTAATCAAGTAATTTTTCTCTTCTTTGAGCACAATGTATTCTTTTTCCTTCATAAAATAGTGGTTGATTCATTGATGACACATGGACTATTTTAAAGATGTCCTACTATCTTTCTGGGCCTTGTGAGTGAGTAAATGATCAAACACCCCTGAGCAGCTGACTATAGCCGTAATCTGCAAACTGTCTCTCACCTGGCTGATGTCGCTGGTCCAAGCCGCTTTTTCCTGACGGGATGGTGCCAGCAGCACCACAGTGAAGGCAGGAGCATCTGAGGGCTCCACCACAATCTTAAAGTCCAGGTGACCAAACACCTGCCCTGAATTCTTAGCTAAAAAAAAGAAGGTTACAATTAAACATGAATCATGCTTAAAAATCCTTATTTACCAGTCCTGAAAGACCACTCAGGAAAACAATGGCAATAAAAACTAATTAAGCTGAAAAGATCTCTTCTTAGTTAACACAATAATGGTGGTGATGTTTATTAAATAAGCTCTGAGGAACCATATTAAGGGATGCAGTTTTGAATTAGCCCTTGGTTCTCTTTCTATACCCTCAGGTGGATAATCAATCCATGACAATTATCTTCTTTGCCCACTTGACATTTAAACAGCAGGTAGTTAGGACTCTTTTCTGACCTGTCTATGATGGTTAATTAACCTGTAGTATATGAATAATGGCCAATATATAGCTAATGATGCATGTCTTCACTCATCTGTGCTGATGTGTTTGAAAATGTGCGTCAAAGAAACGGGCTCACCATCTTCGTCGTTAGCATCAGGCTCCTCGATGAGAGTGCACTCAATCAGGGACAACACACCACCTTGCTGCCAGAGTCAAAATATTAGGTTGAGAGGTTAATCACAAAGAAAGAGTTTCCTGATATTGATTTGTTTGTTAGAATAATTGCATTTCAATGGCATTTTAGAATAAAGACATTTCAAAGGTGAACTCATAGCTTTCCTGGAATTGCGTTATAGTTCATCTTTTGTTATTATTTTGTTATTACTTTTGTTGTTATGAAAAATAGCTAATTGTTTTATGTTATATTATTACTTTGAAGTATATACACAGCGGGTACGGAAAGTATTCAGACCCCCTTAAATGTTTCACTCTTTGTTATGTTGCAGCCATTTGCTAAAATCATTTAAAGTTCATTTTTTTTCCTCATTAATGTACACACAGCACTCCATATTGACAGAAAAACACAGAATAGTTGACTTTTTGCAGATTTATTAAAAAAGAAAAACTGAAATATCACATGGTCCTAAGTATTTAGACCCTTTGCTCAGCATTTAGTAGAGGCACCCTTTTGATTGAATACAGCCATGAGTCTTTTTGGAAAAGATGCAACAACTTTTTCACACCTGGATTTGGGGATCCTCTGCCATTCCTCCCTGCAGATCCTCTCCAATTCTGTCAGGTTAGATGATAAACGTTAGTGGACTCTCCAGGTCTCTCCAGAGATGCTCAGTTGGATTTGAGTCATGGCTCTGGTTGGGCCATTCAAGAACACTCACAGAGTTGTTGTGAATCCACTCCTTCATTATTTTAGATGTGTGTTTAGGGTCATTGTCTTGTTGGAATGTAAACCTTCGGCCCAGTCTGAGGTCCTGAGCATTCTGGAGAAGGTTTTGGTCCAGGATATCCCTGTACATGGTCACATTCATCTTTCCCCTCGATTGCAACCAGTCATCCTGTCCCTGCAGCTGAAGAACACCCCCACAGTATGATGCTGCCACCACCATGCTTCACTGTTGGGACTGTATTGGACAGGTGAGGAGCAGTGCCTGGTTTTCTCCACACATACCGCTTAGAATTAA
>JAUCNO010000795.1:14617752-14649409 GCA_032353835.1 Enteromius viviparus | reverse complement strand
TTAGGAAAAGGGTCATCAGCTGTGTATGATTACTCGTTTCAGCGATCCTCTCGAAATTATGTTTAAACATTCACTTAATATACTTTAGACTTTACTTGCAACCCTTATATATAATGCATTATAAAAGAATTTTGGTTATTCCTTGTAATGCACCGTATAATTCAGAGTAAGGTTTAATTATTAATTGTAACCAGTTACAAGTAATAATTATCTATTCATCATTACTTCTTGAGAAATAAACTGCATTAAAACACATCAAACAACCAGTATCATTTATAACAAGAAAAGCACAAATATTAAAATGTTCAACATTTTATTTGTAAAAATAGATAATTCATTAAAACATGTTATGAAAAACTTCATAACGCATTATACATGAAGTCTTAAAACATGGCCAAGCATGAAAGTTTATTTCCTGCTGTAGCTTTCCATTTAAATAATCATAATTTTGAATGTGAGACAACACAACAAATATAAAATAGCATCAAATCTGTATTGGACATTGCTTTGCGTGTTGACACTGACAGCGGTCCCTTCTGATCATAAGTGAAAGCTGTAATCTGAGCCGCAGTGAGAATACAGAGTCTGTGTTGACATACGCTTCAAATCCCTCTCCTGCACGTCTGTCAGAGACGAGTCTGATCCAGCTCGCCTTGTGTCCCCTGCTGGACTCACAAGCACCCACCAGGGCCCGCTCACTGTGCGCGAGCTGAATTTCATTTGCCGTGATTTCCCGCCGGCCTGTAATGTGATGGATTTGACATTTTGATTTGCACATTGAGGAACAGCGGAGGACAAATGTATTTTCATTCGGAGCCGTGGAGAACAGGAGCTGGGATCAGTTACATGTGTTTGGTTGCTGTCATAATGGGCTTGTCTATTATTTTTAATACGGTGAAATCTCCAGTCAATGTCAGTACTACCCGCCTCTTCCTCCACATCTCATTACTGCATTTTCTGACCTCGGAGGTCAGCATTTGTGCACTAATGAATGCTTTGTCTGTTAATATCCATCATTAGTTTGTTGGTTTAACTTTGGAGAAGATTGCAATGGCTTCACATGAGCACGTCAAGTTGTTTTTTCACGTTGTCTGCTGTGTTTGAGACAAACGACAAATTGATTCTTAATTACTTTAAATAAGTTCCTGAGTGAGTCATTTAAATTTTGCAAAGTTCAGTTTTCTGTCTTATATTTACACTGGTGGAGGCTAAAAGATTGGAAAATGTTTTTAAAAGGCTGTAATTGTTTTAACAGAGAACAAAACAAGAAACTGAAATTCTGAAAAAATTATTGCCATTTGAAATAACTCTTTAAAATACATTTAAAAATGTATTCCTGTGATGCAATCTGATTTGTTTTATTAGCCATCACTCAAGTCTTCAGTGTCACATGATCCTTCAGGATTCATTATGATTATTAGGTGCGCAGTTATTAATACTGGTTATTACTACCAATTTTGGAAGAAATTGTGCTAATGATTTTGTTAGACCTGTGATAAATTTTTTTGATTCATTGAACATAGCAGGGTTGGGGCCATTCATGAATTGAATTGAGAATAACGACTTTTGATCTTACCTGTTTTATTGACACATGACTGACGCGTTTAAATCACATTAAGTTGATTTGATTTGTTTATGTTAAAGTTATGTAATGTACATATAAATTCACCATGTAATTGAATTAATAATAATGTTTAAATCAAGACTAAAACATTTGGTAATCATATATTGAACGTATTCAGAAATGTATCACCACTGTCATTTACTGAATTATTAATTCATAATGTTCTGTTCTCATTTTTATTTACTTGCATTTTATCAACACCATTTCTTACATTGTATGATATTTGTAAATCATCATAAATAAAGTTCAAATGTATGTCTTTAAATGCAATGATTAATAAATGCTCAGCAATAAACAGAATTCAGTGGAATTTTTCCTGAATTGAATTCCACTTCCTGTAATTCCAATTCAATTCCAATTCTGTTGCCTTTAATTGTTGTTTAATTCCAATTACATTTCCTTCTTTGAATTGGAATTGTTGAGTTCATTACTGAATTGACCCCAACCCTGGAACATTGAAATAAAAGTATTAATTTAGTTTTTGTTTTCTTTTTTTTCTTTAGTCATACTCGCCCCAAACGTTTGAATAGTATCACCTTTTCCACAAAATTTCAAGCAGCAGACTTGTCAAAAATAATGATTAAAAAAAATAAAAACTTCACATTTGTAACTCTACGAATGAATATACATTTGTGCGTGTTATTTATTTGTATATTAAGTTTTGTTTTCTAACTTTTTGCTGTCTCACTATAGGACACAGTAGTAGCTCATTTGAAGTGGATCGATATAGTTCTAAAATATTAGTTGTGACTAATATATATTAGAATGATTAGTTTTAAAAGTTCACCTTTGACACTGCAGGAATATATTCAACTTTTTTAATTTATTCAAATATAAAACTACATGTTTGCTCAAATGAATGCAGCTGGTCAATGTAAGAGATTTCTTTCACGAATAGGAATTATTCCAAACGTTTGTCTGTCAGTGTATAAACCACCGACTGCTTTCCACAAGTAAAAGTGGCTTTAATAGAGCGAAGGATGAATCTGGGATTTACATGTGTGATTTTATTAATATATGTCAACATGTGAGATGACAGCACTTGAGGCCCATCTCTCAATGTAAGCTGAAGTTTAGGAATATAATCCCTTTGGAACCGTTTTTTCTGTCCCATCTGTCATCATTGAGTGTCCAGTCATATCTGGCAAAAGTATTAAATCTAATCCCAGCGAGCTCCACAATTATCTCCTGTATTGTGTCTGGCTGAATCACGGCCTCGGTGACTGACAAGGTGTGTGAGTCATGACACGAGTCTGAAGACAAAATGTCTTTGTGTGAAATGCATGATGACACACCAGATTTCTAAAACGGTAAATGCTAGAAGATGAGTTACAGCGCTGAGCAGATGCTCCTGACGTCACCTGGAGCTGCAGGTCTAGAAGTAGCAGTGGTACGTGACAGCACGGCCTTTTTCTGTATTGTGCTTTCAGGTGAGCTCTACTTTTCTGTGGGAAAAACACTAGAACGTGAATATGAGCAAACACTACCGGCCTCGTGCAGAAGATATAACCGTTTGCTACAAAATGTATGTTTTGAAGGATTGGGAGAATGCACTGTTAAAAAAAACAATCTTTCTGATTCAGTTCTCTGTATGTTGCGAGCTCCTCGACTGATAGCGTAATCGCACATAAGGTACGCCATATGTGACGCGCCATTACCCCGAAGTGACTACACTTCCTGTTATTTTTAGCTCCGCTGTGCTATTTTTAATAGCCAGTGCTGCGCTCGTCTCCTCCTTTGCACTAATGGCCGATAAAAATACCGTTGTTATTTGCCGTTAGGTCTGACAAGTCATTACGGAGCATTTTTCTACCGCTGTTGAATGAAGGACCTTGAGTGTCCTTCTGGACCTTGTGACACGCAGCACGACACAGGAGTAACTCCACAAGCTCTCTGAAGCAGTACGAACATATTTCCTCTTTTATTTACATTCCTTTTTCAAATGTTAACATTTTTCGCTAGAACTCTCTCATCAAGTTGGCATTTTCTCTTTTCTCATCAAAATAAACTTGGCACAAGTAAAACATATGTAGACAAAAGTTTTATTTACACCATACAACATTTTTGATTTTTAAATATTTTATACAGGGCTGCAGATGAGAGAGCTTTACTGAGCTTCCAGGCAGATTCTGCAGTATTAAAGTTTTGAAATATATTATTCATAAAAAAGTGAGTATTACCTTTATTGCATTTAAAGCAATGAAGAATGTAGCTTGACAAACATTCATTTTTAAATGACAGAAAAAAATCCTCTTTGCCTCTGAATAGTTTTGTCTTTTCATATTATAAAGTAAAAAGTGTAGTAATGGCCAAACGGACTTGTTATAAACTTTTTAAAAACCTGCGCAAGTATATACACTGTGTTCCCGGGCTTGTCTGCCGCTGAAACAAAAAAAAAACGAACCCAGCCGCCGCTCGTGGGTGGACGTCACGTGTCGTTTTCTCGTTGGGGTCTTGCCTGGAAAGATAACCAATTATTTTCCCACTGGTTACTTTTGAAACACATGATGTTCGATATTGTACATGTCTGCCCCCCACTAAATACACGAGTGAGAATACAAAAAAAAAGATAACACAGATGTTTTTTTGTCTTTTTCTAACGTCTTTTTATCCATCCTTCCTTGTTTTAAAATCTTATTGGCACATATTGTCCCTGCTAGACTTCTAGAATCCAGATACGTCTTTCAAAGGCTGCATGAGAAGTCTTTCCGCGTTTTTGTTCAGTGCAAAATATGTCCACCTTCATCCGCGTCCCTGCTAACGCATCATTATTCCTCAGACTTATGTCTGAAAGTCTCCCTCCTGGACGTCCAAAGGGAGGCTGACACACTTTTCCCACTCAGCGTTAGTCATCTCCAGAGAGTTCTTTGTGTCTGAATCTAGTACATTCATTGTGGCGTAGTTCTGATATTCACTTGCCGGGTTGAAGCTCTCCCAGGGGTTCTTGTTTTGCATTGCCTTGTCCTACGGAAAAGGACGAGAAGCCGCCGTGTTAGAAATATCGCATTTCTGCACCATTCTCAATACGATTCTCGTTACAATGCCTTGTTTTGTGACACTGTTAGACACTGGAAGTAGCACACGGACATGAATCATCAAGCTTTAATTCATGTTCTCTCACAGTGGCGCTGGAAATATTTGGACACTGTATGAAAGTCACCCCATTAAATAAAACACATCAAACCAAATGATGGCCTTTCTTAAAAATATATGTGACCCTGGACAACAAAACCAGTCTTTTTTTTTTTATTTAGATTTAGATCATCTAAAAGTTGAATAAATAAGCTATTCATTGATGAATTTGTTAGAACAGGACAATATTTGACCACTGAAAATCTGGGATCTGAGGAAGAATGCATATTACTAATCAAAAATTAAGTTTGAATATATTTGAGGTAGGCAATTTACAAAATATCTTGAAAATATAAATATGACTTTTGGCATAAAAGAATAATCAATCATTTTGACCCATACAATATATTTTTGGCTATTGCTGCCAATATACCCCAGCGACGGTTGGTTTTATGATTTTTAGGGTCACATATATCATGTCACTTGGCTGGATATTTTGTTAATTAACACAATGACATTCACACATCTGCGTCCCAAAAAAAACCCTGTTTTTGGGACTGCTACACATACACATCCAGTGCTCAGTAATCAAAGTCTTTGACCTAACAGCATGTTTGGAGTGTTTCCAAATTCAGGAACATCTCAGATTTTTTAAGGGAATAAAACACAGAATCGTTTCTTCCAGTGGTTACCAAGCAACAGGCAGTGAATGGCAAAGATCTGCAGTCTGCCTGAAAGTGGGTAAAAGAACTGCCAACTGCTACAACTACTCGAATACACGCCTGACGCAGACATGCATTTCTAACACAGTACAATATGGTTCAACTTTGCAACTTTAGCTAATGCATTACTCTTGTTGATTTAGGAATTCTCCCATTTCATAGTTCAGGTTAATTTATTAATATACCATTACAATTCATGTTCTTTCATAATACATTAATGCTAATTTATACGACTTGAAATGTACAAATTAGCATTAGCCTAGATTAATAAATGCAGTAGCGCACCGTTTCATTGTTAGTTCATGAATGCATTAGTTAATGTTAAAATATAGCACTTCATTTTAAAGTGTTAGCAATGCATTTGGTACAGGCCACTTGATCTGATTGCGCTTAGCAGCACGGTATGGAAATTCCACTAACAGAAATTTCCATTATTTCCACTGAATCGAAATGCTTTCTGTTATATTGACTGCTTAAAAAGGCATTCGGTCGATTTCCTACTTTAGAAACGTTCTTAATGCTAATAGGGATTACAAGTGAATAAAAAGGAAGAAAATAACGTTTTAAAGTGATTTGTGAATCTACATTGGATATACAGAAATCATTCAATCAGGTGACCAGATTGCAAGACCACTTTAATATTTACCACTAGCGTCGAATAAAACCAAAGAGTACTGTTTTTTCAGTGATCTGATCACAAGGCAAAGTCTAGAGTGTGCAAGCTTTAATCGAAGTCGAGAGGGTTTCAACTGTGAGCCAATCACTGACAATGCATGCTACCATAATAGTAGGCCACTATACCGAGGCTGAGCTAATTAAAAAAACACGTCTAAAAATCTGTTAATTGATGATCAGAGTGAACCTTCCAGTGCCAAAACACACTGAACGTTCCTCTGCTGCATGGTGCTGGATGATGAAATGCGATTGTTGCAATTGGCCCGCTCCAATCAAACAATCCCACCGGCCTTACAATTACAGATAATTGGTGCATCGTAGTGCGGAAAGCACAGAGAAGCTCTCCAATATCTGAGGCAAATCAAGTGTTTTTTGTCCCGTGGATTCGCCAAGCAGCGATTAGCCAATAGAAAAAGAAAATAATAAGCATGTTAACAGCTCATGGCCTTGTGTTTGAATGAGTGAATGAGCATGGATCACAATGATGGCTCAGTTGCTCTTCCTCTTCTCTTCTTCCTCTCTCATCTCCTCTTCCACCCCCGCCCCTCTCGGAGCAGGCGGGTGTGCTATTTTTCCACTTGAATACATTGGGTGGATAGCTATTAATTCTTTTAGTCACTTACTTCCTGTGCACAAACTGGGGTGCCACCAGAAGACACAGCTAAACATTGACAACGCGGCACCCCCCGGTAATCTGTAATGAGACACACTGAACCCAGTTTCCTGTTACTCACCATGCCGCCCATATTTGGTATGTCTCGAAATCGGTCCAGGGTTTGAAATTTCTGATTGAGTTCCTGGAACAGCTCCATATGCCTTTTCCTGGTGTGCATGACTTTCTGTAATGGCAAGGGTGGGAGGGGAGGGAAGGAGGGGGGTAGGGGTGGGATTTGGAGTTCAGTCAAGCTGAGAACCAGAACTTTGCAACAGGACAAAACCTGGCTACTTTCAAAGAATTTATCACCGTGTAAAACCGTGCTCACCCTGCAAATTTGGCTGAATGCTAGGACAAGGTTATGACAAACGGCACTGGCATATATGAAGGGTCAGTGGAAGCACTTGACATTCAATTTCATTTTTTGGTAAAGGGCTAAAACGCTCTTGGGGATTCTGCAAGTGACCTTAAAAATGTGAAAATATACAGGCTATTTTTTGATTTTCAGCTTGAAGTCAGGGGATGTAAAAGGATAAAATGGGAATATGCGGTGGCTGACGGCATTGCTTTTACGCTAAACCACACAACGCTTCATAAATCGCAGTTGTGTCAGGACATGCTACTCCAATAAGCTTAAGTGCTACACAAAGTAGTTGTAAATTAAAGGGGCGAAACACAAACGCAACAAATGGCCCTTCGCTTGGTGCAACGAAGGCCTGACGCATGCACTTTGCCAAGCAAAGGTTTCACTCACCTCGAAGTCTAGATCCTGGTACCTCGACTTTCGTCTCTGTAGAGCCAAGACAAAAACACAAAAAACAGTGTAGTTAGATTTAACGAAACCTAGAGAAATCTGGTCCCTCCTCTGAAACATATATAAGAAGGTATGATTCTAGCGCATCAGAGCTAGACTTGTATGCCTTGAGGCTTTTGGCAGAAAATTGATCAGGTTCAAATGTATTTTCCCCTCTCCACCGGTCGATACCAGTGCTTTTTAAAATTTTAGTAATGTTGAGAGGTTGAAAGGTGCCTCTACAAGAAGTACGCAAACGCAGGCACAAGAACTTGGTCTCGCTGGACGTATTTAACAAGAAAGAATATACTTGTCAAGAAAGCTGGGGTACGAACAACAAACAAAGACATTTTTTAAAGCATCTTGTTTTGCGTTCTTCAAAACAAAGTCAGTTTTAGAAGAACATGGGAGTAAGTAACTGAAGACAGTTGAAATTTTTGGAGTGAGCTATCTTTTTAAAGTTGGCAGATTTTCTAACTGGCAGTATAGAAGACCCGCTATATGACAATACTAAAAATGCATTCTTGCAATGCATCTTGAAGTTCTATTGCGCATCTATTAAAATCACGCTCATGGAACTAGAAGCATCTGTGTTCATGTACTTGTGTTGAGTTTACTTTTGTCTAGCTGTCTAGACTCAAAGTCGCACCTCTAAAGAGCTCATCGATATAGTTGAACCGGTTTCGCTTCGAGACAGTCCTCCGCTCTCCTCCATTTCCGCCAGGAAATTCTTTACAGCCGTGCGTGGCTCGAATGGCAAATTCTGCATGTGTTCGGCCTGGACGGGGTACTGCTGTTCCATTCCCATGTGCTCCATCCCCGATGGCCCGAGGTTGAACTCTGCGCCCATCTTGTAATGCATCAACCTCTCATGCGACAGAGAGTCCATGGTCATGCTCATCTTGCTGTCCTCTTTTAGCAGGGTGGGCACGCTGCTGGACCCGGCCCCTGACACCACTGCTGCAGAACTGCGAGGCAGGACGATGTAGTCCGTTTCCATCTGGCCCGGCTGGGGGTGGCCGCTCAGGTCGTGGCCGCTCAGCTCCTGCTCGCTCTGTCTGGCGGAGTCGTCTGTACACAGGTATACGGTCCTCCGCATGTCTCCTGCGCTGTCCAAACACTGATCTCCCAGATCGCCCATGCCCATGGACATGTGAAGTCCGGAGGGCTGCTGGATGATCACTTTAGACATGATGTTGCCAGGCAACGTGGAGTAATTGAGCCCCTCGGGACATTTTTCTTCCTCCTCATCGTTGAGAGAGATGCGGGAGAGAGTGCCGGTGATGGTGGCCGCTCGACAGGAACTCATGTCTTTGTGGAGGGCTGTAGGTAGGAAGGAACATCATTAGTCAAAGTTTACGATGCAAGAATGTATTCTATGCTTTAGATGTTGATTTAGAACTAAAATGAACTGATTTAAAGGTAACAATCAATGCAGCCAATCGGAACATTGAGCATTTCATAACAATAACAGCCTTAAAGAAAGATTATATTGACCCTGCACCCCCAAAGCAAGTGAGTTTAACATCAAAAGCTATTTCTAGTGGAAAATATCTCGAAAGCGACACATAAGAGCAAACTGAAAAAATAATAATTCATTCAAAATGTCATATGGGCAAACTTGTTTAGTCAGCAAGAACCTAATTTACTTTAATTCCGTCATATTTAAAAAATAAATAAATAAATAAAAAAAAGGTCAAATTAGGGGCTCTAGTATAAATGGTTGTAAGTTTTGACCAACCAACGTTTTAGGTTTTGTTCAAAATGAAGGATATATCAACTATATCAAGTCTTCTTTGGTTAACCAGTTTATCAAATACATGCTGTTGTTTCGATCTACTCTGAATATGTATTTATTATAAATGATGGGTTGAAGATGAACAGGTTAACTCTCAAGACTTTCAAGAATTTGTTTGACTAGTTCATCACAGAGGTGTTACACCGAACAACTTTAATCGATCCTGTTTACCTGAAAGAGCCATAAACATCTCTAGATGCAATGATAGAAGATGCATCAGAACAGCCTGTCCTCTGTATCTCCACAAATCCATAAGGGAATTACTGCCACTGTTCATAACATAACAACAAGGAGACCAGAGGACAACAACGGCTTGTTAAAAATCCTCCAGCTCTGATGGTAGTCCAAACTAATGCATCACACAACATGGCATCTGAAGAGCGCAGCAGAATACTAATAGAGGAACACAGAAAGGGCTTCAGGCTCAAGACAAGGACTCTCAGGGTGAATCTTATTAAATCTAGAATCTGGTCATATTACACCCCATATTCAAATAAACAAGAATAATTTGTTGTCCAGGACCTATAAAATAGTTGCACTTAAGAACATCTGCCTCCCGAAAAAAAGGCAATTTCCACGCAATGCTTCTGTGCTGCTTACACTGTACGCCATGCTGACGCGTGCAGTGTGAAACCGGCGGCTTAAGGCAGCTGCGATTGAAAAAAGTTTAGATCGTTTGCTCACCCGGCGTCCCGCTAACTGTAGCAGGTTCAGCTGAATCCGAGTGAGATGAGGTAGGAGGAGTCTCCAAACGCACACTGTGTCAGCGCTTCAAATGTGTTGTTAGATTCGTTGTGCTGCCTGTACATTTTATTGTGGCACGACATATTTTACGAATTCCACGTTCTAAATAAATAAAGTATAGTATGTCTACTCATAATTATGGAAAAAATAAATCAGGTTTTACCGATGCAGATACGATAGAAACGATGCATCTCGATACAAATGCCAATTTGTATCCGATGCACACATTTTAAACCGATGCATCGCATCGTTAACTTTTTAAGACGATGCACCGAGCGAATCGGGGAATCTTCCCATCCCTAATATACAAACACAACCCCCTACATTTTATTTGAAATAAAGTGTTATAAATGATACGATTAATCTCAGGATTGTTTGTTTTGGTTTAGCTCAAAGAAGTATTTATTTTTGAATGACCCATGAAGAAAATGAATGGGACAAACTTCAAAAACCAGACCCACAAAAAGGGTCAGTGGTCAATGTTTTTCTATAAGCTCACTGATTAGCAATTCGCTGGATTACAATGGACCCTTTTCACTTTTCTGGCATTCTCAGTAGCAGAAGTCATCATAGTTCTTTTTAATTTCCATTTGATCAGTATAGAAAAAGATAAGTTTCATGAATATCACAAATATTCAGAAATGTGGCAAATTTGCCATCACGTCATCGTTTTCTGAAATGTAATACCTAGATAAAACTATAGTCTTATAAATGAATATAACATTAAAAAACATAAAATAAATACATGACATCATTATCTGTGGAAATGCAGCATCACAGATTTTGAAAAGGGTCCATAGTAATAACATCTACAGTCCCCGACACAGTAATGTTGTCCATTCCTGTGAAATACAGCAAAAGTGCAAAACAACTCTCGTAAAATAGCACCCATGTTAGTGATTGTGCTGCTGTTAGTCATGTAATTCAGAGAGCTATACCTTGATGAGGCGGGCAGGGTGCTGGAAGGAGTCTCTCATCTCTTGCGGATCTTCTGCCAGAGCACAGGACTTATGATACAGCTCATCTAGACTAGGGTTGGCCAGCAGCATGACCTATAAAAACCATCAACAATAATCATGACTGTCATAAAAAACACTCAACAAAATCAGGTAAGAAAAATTATTTAACAACAAATTATGTGGGGACTTTACCTTAGCGCTGTACGTGTGATTGGCATCAGGTGGGTCCAGAACAGCAGTGTTCTTCACCAGAGAGTCCACCTCTTTATGCATGATGTGGAAGTTGCAGTAATTTCCAAAGGTGAAAGGTCGTGTTAAGGGAAAGGCGTCTACCCAGGTAAACACAGCGTCAAAAAAGTCACTGGGGATGTAGAGGCTCTGATACCTCCGCCGCAACTCCATCATGTCACAGTTGTAACTGATGAGAATAGAGTCATGCCAAACATAGACTCAACAGACATCTAAACAACACTAAAAAGTGCATTATAATAAAGCAGCTTAATTATATTCCATATTCCAAGATCTTAGTGTGTCTTTTGATTCTGTGGTGCTCTTAATCCAAGTTTAGTGTCTGATAAGGTCAGATTTAATTACTTTTCAAATGAATCAATGTATCTATCTATCTAAAGCTAATAAATCCAATCCAGTGGGCCAAAATCTTTTATTCTATTCCAATTGACATATATCCAGCTCTTCAAACAAGAAAAAATGTAGGGAGGTGTTTAAACTGGTTCACTGTTAATTGAATAAATCATTTGCTATGACTTCGATCTCATTTTAACAGGCTGTTGGAGGCGAGCGGATATCATTTAAAAGAAATAAATTCACAATTTTAAATCATTTAATTCTATTACAAAATAAGATATGTTGAGTTTAATTTAATGGCAACTTTAATATAAATGACTGAATGCAACAACAACAACAGATTCAATGGGCAGATAAGTGAATAAGTGGTTTTAATTGGTTAGAAACCAAACCGAGCCAAAACCTACATTTAAACAATAAGTTTACTGTCTAATCCAAACTTAATTCCTTCGAGGGCTACAGCCCAGCACAACCCTAGTTAAACATACCTGACCCAGCCAATCAAGTCAATAATGAGGGGTAGGAATAAAAACTCTGCAAGGCTGTGGCACTACAGGAACTGAGTTTTATAACCCTGGTCTAATCTATTGCAGCATTGTCTTTGTACTACATATACTCTACTGCAGGGGTGCCCAAACTAAACTTTGCAGGACAGTCGATCAGCAGGAGCAGGGTTAGGCACCCCTGCTGTACTGCATTGCTATTTAAAATATTACCAGAGAAAAAAAATTGTGGAGAAACATATACAAATAAACCCCCCCCCCAATCAAGATTCTTCCTTTATAACACTTAACTTACCCATCGAGAGAGAATTTAGAGAACTGCACAGTATATCTGGGGACGACTCTGCGCGGGCGTCTTGGAGAGCGTTCTCTGCGAGGAGACCGGTCTCTAGAACGCTTCCGTGTCGGGGAACGTTCTCTCGATCTCCTTCGCTCTCTATCTCTTTCCCGACTACACAAACAAAATAAAGCATGAGCATGTACAGCAAATAAAGATTCATAATATCCAATATTCCCAGACCAAACTACTGAAGCAGTTTTACTTGTTTGTCTGCATTCGTGCTGACCTGCGGTCATCCTTCCTCAGGATGAGTTCTGGTCGGTCGTTGCGGCTGGGGAAGCGGGGTGAGGGGTCTACACGCCTCACTTGTTGTGGTTGAGGCATCATGCGCACCGGGGGCTGCAGCAAACCCCCTGAGAACACAGAGTCTACACATGACAGAGAGAGAGATGGGAGATCAGGTCTGATCTTGTAAAAGTGTGACTCTGTAAGAGATGGAGGGGGCTAATGTACCTTTAGAGGGAGGTTGGGGTAGCAGGGGCTGTGGGGGATTCTGCAGCAGTGGGGCCAGAGAGGCAGCTGAGAGCTGGGCCTGCAGAAGAGACGGAGGAGGTCCCTGGGCCGGGACACTGAACGTGGTGGGCGGGGGTAGAGACTGCAGCATGGTGGGACCGGGTTTCATCATGTTTGGGCCTGGTGGCTGGCTCTGGAAAATACAAGAGAGATGGAACAGAAGAGTTGGGTTTATTAGCATGTATAAACACCAGTATTAATGTGCAATTGTGTAAATCCCAACATTATTTGTATTGAGTGGTGCTTAATGATAGAGCTGGGCTATAGATTAAAAACTATACAGAGAGACAGATGTTCTAACATAAGATGATGTCAATTAAAGATCTCAAAATTCATGTGTTCAACCTAAAATGTCTTACAAATAAAGGTAGTAATTTTAAACCAATCTACCTCTGTTGGTGTTGTTTTATTTTTTTAACTAATTGAATTTATACTGCTATTATTCCTATTTTCAGCAAGCAGGCGTTAATTTGATAAAAAATTAAATTTAAAAGGTTCCCAAAAAAATTATGTTACTTTAACAGAGTTTATTACTTATTCAGAGTTTACTCCCATCACAGGAATAAATTACACTTATATAAAAATAGAAAACTTTATTACTGCCTTTACTATAATTTTATTCAAACAAATGCTGCTTTGGTGAGCATAAGAAACATTTTTAAAACCATTTTTTAAAAAATGGTATAAACCAACCACAAACTTTTCAACGGTAGTGTGTGTGTGTGTGTGTGTGTGTGTGTGTGTGTATGCATGTATGTATATAAATGAAAATATCCCAAATACAGGATAGAAATGACATTCAATTGACATCGCCTAGCTCTAAGCCAACATCTATTGTCTAAACACAAACAAATTACTGCACATTAACCCAGCTTTTAGCTAGGGGCTATAAAAAAAAAAACAAGAGTTTAAATATAAAACACTAATCCAGTACATAATGTTTACGTTTAACCTGTTTTATATGATGATGGAAATGTGCCTAAATGAGTAATTAAGGAGCACTAAACCCAGTGAAAAGAAAAGAAATGGTTAGAAATAGCTGGAGACATATGAAGCAGAAGCATTACCATTTGTTAGTTTGGGCCCCTGTTTAGAAAAAGAATAGATTTTCCAAATCTTGCTTTATAGAGGAAAAAAAGCACAAAGGGCAGTCTCTTTCAAAATAAAAACAAAAAGGAAAGGAAACAATGTCTCACATGTATTGCTAAATACATATAACAAAAAAAACAGCAGTCTGCATTTGCTTTATCATCATGCACCTGCTCAGAGACATTGGTGTCTAGGTGTACACAAAGGTACAGGCAACTCATTAGCATTAGAAATACAAAAACAGCAGTAGTAACAATATCAGTCTTTCTTTACGTTATAGAAACTTTATTAATATATTTGCACCCTTATGTCAGTATTATAATTTTTTTATTATTTACATTAATATGTAACCTTAAATTCTGCAATTAGCTTAATTTATTTGTAATTAGATTAAGAATCATTATAAAAAAGGTACAATTTCTGGTATAAGGACTACTTAAGTTTTTTTTCAAAACTTTTTCTCAAAATATAATTAAATATTACAAAAACTTAACTAAAACTCAATAAATATGACTACAGCATCCCCCCCAAGACTTTTTGTTATTAATAACACAGCAGGTGCTGATTAGCTAAAGATGGAATCTACGGATTGTGACTAATGTTTTAATTACAAATTCAACACGCAAGCTGTGAGCTGTGATACAGGGAAGGATGAAAAAGCATCAAAAGATACAGGTCTTGGGTGGAAGGAAAGAAACCCAAGGACGTGTGACTAAAGCCTGTTTGTGAAACAGGAGAGTGGAGGAGCGGATCAAGCAGAAGACAAAGGGGAGGAGGAGAACATTTAGGGCGCAGGGGTCAAGTGGAGTGAGTTACATTTTGTCTTGAATCCACCGCAGAGTGCATGTCAGAGTAGCGCTGCATTCCTGCTTCAGAGTAAAAGCTGGACAGCTGTTGGGAAACCTGAGGTAAGGGCTGAGGCGGCTGGTGCTACATGGAGATTGAGAACACAGGAATCAACAGTAGCATCAAGACACACTGTGGAGGCAGAACCATATTAGACTGTACTGCCAGGGATCCTTTCAGACCACGTGGGTTTACTTACCGTTTGGTTGGGCAGCTGAGGTAAGGTCTGGATGCGCTGGGCATTCCACTTGAAAGGCATGTTGGGATTGTAGACAGCTTCCACCAGAACACGATCGCCAACTTGGGGTGTTTTCCCCTTAACCGCACTACACAAAACACACACATTACCCACCTGGCCTATAAAGCTCTCAAATACAACTGCACATTTACAATGTAATGCACCTGAGCTGGAAGAAGACATCCTCATCAACAAAGCCGAAAGTATCGTGTAGCTTGCTGACGACACCGGTGAAAACACGCTGCTTTTGGGGTTGGGTCTGCTGCTGGTGACTGGAGCGTGGGGTTGGGTAGGATACGGTTATCTGTGCCGTCTGCTGTGGGTTGGACAAACTCAGACTAGTGGGCAAGGCAACAGGGGGCTGAAAAATATACACACCACAAGGGTTAAAACATAAACTGATCATAGCTGGCAATGTTATGTTACTATGCTTTATTGTCAGACAAAGTCTGAAATTTGTCTGGCGTTACAGCAGGTTCACTCACAGTTACAAACACTTCACAATTTTTAACACAATTCAAAGCTCCGAAACAGATTTAAACGAAATATCTTGCTTTATTTTACACATTTAAAAATAGTAAATGAATATGCTGGATTTGGAAACACTTTGTACCTGTGATAGCAGGGCTTGTTGGGGTTGTGGAAGCTGTGAGAAATAAAGGAAACAAAACATTATACATTGACTAGAACACATAAAGTGTTCAAATATAAATACATTATATCTATTTAAAAATCTATATAGATATTATTATTAATATTTTAAGCTCCAAATAATACAATACACTAATACACAAATAATATCACTTTTTTTTAAATAAACGTGCCTTAATTTTTTTTTTACTGGCGTGCATTAAAACATAGGCATTAATATATATTTTAAGATCAGTCAGTGTATGTTTCTATCAGGTCAATCTGGGACTAGTCTTGAGCTTTGTCTGTGAAAGTAGGGTATACCATTTAAAAATTTAGGGTGAGTATAAGTTGTCTTTGAAAATCTATTATGCTCGTAAAGACTACGTTTATATAAACAAATTATAAATAAATCAAATAACATAGTGTTTTCTATTTCAATGTATTTTATAGCTTTTAAAAATTATATTAATATATTTTAAATTGTAATTAATTCATCTAAAGCCATGAACCTTTAGAAATCCTTCTAACATGCTGATGTTTTATCTATGCTGATAAACTGTTGCTCTGTTTAATATCTTAGTGGAAACCACATTTCGAGAATTTAATTTCTGAAACAACCACAACTACTAAGACTGGAAGAGAGTCCTCATTGTTAAATAATGCAATCATGCACTGCAGTACTTGCCATCTTTAGAGGAACCCTTGTGCTGACTGTAGCGCTTTTAGTTCATCTTTAAGGATGTATACATTTATAACCCTGACAGGCTCGTTTATTCAAAGAGATTGGCAGTGCAATCTACCAACACATACGTCAAACCCCTGACCTTGTGGTAGGCACAAGAAATCATACTGAAAAATACACACAACTTTGATTATAACTAGGGCTATGGAAATGCCAAGAGGCAAAGTAAAAGAGGAGGTGTGTATGAGAGTGAGAGCATGTACCTGATGTGGGACGTTGTAAAGAGTTTGTTGAGGTGGAGGTTGTGGTGGGGGAGCTTGAGGTGGCTGCTGCTGTTGCTGCTGCTGCTGTTGTTGCTGCTGATACTGCTGCAGGGCTGAATTGATCTGCGACTAAAATAAAACACATAGTGACTCAAGACTGCTCACTGCAGGCTGGGGGAAGGGCTCAGGTTGCAGCACTCCAACACTAAGCACTAGAAATGCAGATGAGTACAATTCAGAATGATGTGCACTGGAGTGAAAAGAATGAGACTGGGTTTGGTGCAAAGCATACACTGTATGCAAAGTATACTTTGTTACTGTAAGCATACACTGTATACTATTTCCGGAAGATAATGGGTACTATACTAGAGCTGATTAACTGAAATAAAACCAAAATTACATTATGGCTTTTTGTCATTATCAAATATCAAGGGCTGAGATTTAATATTAATATACATGCTGCATGTTTCACAACGCTTGTGCACTCACTCAAAGTTTAACATGCATTTGGGAATGCAACATTTAGCAAAAATCATTGCATATTTGTGATATCATATATTAAGACTTTAAGACATGCATTTTATTATTGTACTTTTATAATAAGTTTGTAATATAAAGTTGTAATATAAAATAAATGTATTATGACATTTTTATTTTTTAACAGTGAAATATCTCAATAGTAATGTATTTTGTGGTTATGTGTAATGTTTATATATTTTATTTAGTAATAGTTATAATTTGTATTATTATTATTAATGATAATAATAACAACAAAGTTTTTATACTTATTATTATTACTTATTGTTATCACACTTTAAAATGCAATCACAGTTGTTTTTTGTTCTTCAAAAAATGATAAAGAAACTACTTTTTTCTGCCCAAATCAAGCAGTTGATACTGTACTACCCAGCAGTAGTATGCATTGCAAACAGTAGTATGCTAATCTGCTGTAACATTTTGCAAAAACATTCTATCAAAAAAATGATTTATTCATCACACTGGAAATGCAAATGATTGTTATTCGGTGTGAATCTGGGATAACCGCACTACAAAACAGTATACATACTATATCCTAATCTAGCATGTTAGCCGGACACAGCCAAAGGATTTATTGTGCATTTACTCCAGCTGCATTACTGTGATGCACAGCCAGGGCCTCACCTGCTGTAACGCAGCGGCAGCGGCTGCAGCGGCCTGCTGCTGGAGCGCTGCGGTCTGCTGAGAGAGCTGGTAGTTGGCAGCTGACTGTGTGTTGAGGGAGGCTGCCGCTAAAGCTGACTGCTGAGTGTACATAGGAGACGCTCCCAAGAGGGACGGCTGCTGTACTCCTAAAGCTACGGGAGACATGTGTCAGATTGTAAGGACACAGCAACTGCTGTAAACAACAACATGAAAACTAGAACAAGCAAACTTTGATCAGTCAGTGAAAGCCAAACAAAAACATCTGGAGCTTTAACCTTCACAATAAGATAAAGCTACAAATGATGAATGCATCTTAAAGTGAAAAGAATGCAGCGATTATGATGAGTTATGATGACTTACAGTGTAAACTGTTCAGGTCCAGTGACTGTCCTGAATGGCCAGGCTGTGAAACCGCTGTTGCGGCAAACTGGGCCGCCCATGGAGGGTTCTTCTGCCCCCCGAACTGGGCCATGGAGACCTGCTCACGTTTTTTGCTGGACCAGGTGGGAGATTATTTCCTGTGGGGGTCGGTAATTAAACTTACTGTGACTACAAGCATAAAACTGGATGAACAGGAACTTCATTATAGTGGCTGCTCGCCAAGACAACACTACTGATAATCACAAGACATACAAAGTCAGTGGTTTTTATCTTTGTTACTTTAATGCCCCTTCTGCCCTAGATAGACAACAATAAAAAGGCCCTCATATATAAACAACACTATATATTATTACCACAAATGCTGCAACTGACACATAAATTGAAGCTGTTAATAGATTCAAATAATCAAGCTTACAATCATCCAAACGTTTTTTTTTTATAGTTAACAGATTTAGGTTATTATATAAGACTTAAACTCAATTAAAAGTCTGTAAAATAAGTTATAAGCAGTGTTTCATTTACAAAAAACTAGGAGCTGTGTTTAATTTCAATAATTCAGCATTATCTCACTGCAACTAAGAAGGACATGCTGCCTAACTAGGGATCTTTCCAGACTTTTCAACACAGCTAATGCCATTTGTCCCCTCACTAAATTTTTTTTATTTGATTTCTCAAACAAATAGTTACAACTTAAATTAAATTTAGAAATACTGTATAATTGACTTAAGAGCAAGATTAGCGATGTATTTATAAAAAATAAAAATAAAAACTCGCTTGCTGTCTATATAGTGAGCTTACTAGTTTTTGAAACACAGCCAATGCCATCTGTCAGCTCCAGAACCCCAACACACAGTTTACAACCTCTCCCTGCTTTAAAACTCGGTTTAAGTATAAATAAACAGCGAATAAGAAACATTAACTGCTTTAAGACCTTTGCTTGAAGACCAAAATAATCAAATGTATCACAGAATCTTTTTTATCTGCACTAGTCTAGCTTAGCACACCAACGTATTCTCAATGTAACGTTAGCAAGCTAACGTTAAGCAGCTAACGCTGCAACACAACAACAGTGACCAAACCATTAAAAACATTGTTATTCTGTCTCTCAGCCACTACAAAGCGTATTAATTTAAATTAAACAGCAGTCTCAGCGTTAGTATGGAAAGCACAGTTGTGCTGACTGCAGTGTTTTGTTTTTCAGCAGTGCTGTCTGATCCGGGCCCTCGAATGAGCACACTGTCTAACCTTAGTGTTTTGTCCACGTACTTACTAGTCTCCTTCACACCTCAAAAGTGTGTACAGTGCGCGCAGAATAACACACGGTCCAGTGCATGACGAAGCATTAATCAAATAACAAAACTTCAGTCAGTATGTAAGCATGCAAGCTAGCTGTTGTTGCTGCTGCTTACCCTCCGTCGTCTCTCATTCACCGGCAGAGACACACTGAAATCGTGATGAAGCGCATGCGCAGTTCGATTGAGGCACTTGAGCGCAACGCTGATCCAGGATCGGGAAAACGTGACAGTGCCGCATACTGAAGCAAATCCAAACAATCCTTCATACATAAACTAAATCGTTGTTTTTATTTTTATTAGTCATATTGTTACTTAATCATTTTACTTTAAATAATGCTTTTAGGAACTATAGAGTGCGTAGGAATATATTGTATTTTTATTATTTGTTTCTCATTATGCTGTGTTGCTCGCAAAGGTTTATATAATAATAATAATTAGGATTTTTCAATGGCGTAGTAGCAAGTTTGTTTAAATGTTTTCTGAAAGTTTCTCTTTTTAGGTTTTTTGTTTCAAAAATAATTTCTACGATCAAACAGGACAATAGTCCAATTGTTTTTTTGTTTTTGTTTTTTTACAGTAAAACAATCATTAACTAAATGAATAAATATCAATTGCTGGCCAATAAAATATATAAATAAACATAAAAATTGAGAATTATTTTCAAACTAACATACATGTTTAATGCATCACAAAAAAGTAATGCTTTTAAGTGCTTCAAAGGACTATTTTTGGACATTTTTATATTAGATATTCAAATGTATAATTCTTGAGCAATTCGTGAAACGTTGACCTTTTACACTGAAAAATTGAGAATAAAATAAAAGATTAAAAAGAACAAAACGCACAAAAATGCATGTTTAACTATTTGTTTCAAAAGTATTTGGTGAGAAAAGAAGTAAACACATGACAAATATCTACACAGAGACAATCACTAAAGGTATACACAACTTTTTTATTTCAATATAGGTCCCACAGAACTGCTGTATGGCAGCTGTAGATGATCATAAATACAGACTTTCACAACTCATCTCATTCTTGAAGACTCTTAGAACTGTGGAAGATCTGCATTACTTCAAGTGCTCTTCAAGTTTGAGAATGTATCAGGAACACAGCATTGCATTTCTGCTATAAAGAACTCCCACTTAATTACCGCACTCTCCAGACATCCAGGTGAAATTGTAATGTTCAACAGTAATTCAAAGTATAACCGTCTTTTCTTTTAAAACGAGCGAACCTTTTAAGAGTGCAGATGAGTGCCAGTCCAAACACGTGAAAGTGTGGAAAAGTGCAGAGCTCAATTGTCTTGTACTTGCAATCACAATATTGCACTATTATATTAGAAACAGAACAACTTACAACTGTGAGCTTTGTTAAATATTATAATATATGCTAGATTCTGCACCTTAAATATACAGCTTCCTTATGGAGTGTCTGAATCCCACTATAATCAAGACACAACAATCACAAATGGAAATATGTGGACAGCAGAGCTGGGTCTTCTGCTATGAGTCTTGCAATTTCTTCTCCACTTCTGCAAAAACCTTTGTGTTGATCTCATCCACTTCATCCACAACCTTAATAAATCAAAATAAACATGCAATAATGAAAGTCATGATCACTGTAGTTAGATATATGTTATGTTATGTTAAAGGATGTTCTCATTTATAACAACTTTGATGGATTTATTTCTCTCACCTGTTCTACCTTGTCCACCTCAGGTATATAAAACTGCAGCATGTTCTGGATGCCATTTTTTAGGGTAACAGTGGAACTAGGACAGCCTGTACAAGAGCCAACCAGCTTCAGCTTCACTGTGCCATCCTCAAAGCCCTTGAATATGACATCACCACCATCCTCCTGAACCGTGGGTCTTAAAGAAAAAAGACAAAGCACTAAACTCTGTTGGTCTTTAAGTACTTTCAGTACATTACCAGCTACTAATTTGAATTTTTTCATATTATATGTATATTTTATACTGTGCATATGCATATATATACTGTGTTGTGCTAAAAGCTTTTCAATCATGCTTATGGCTAGTAATGACATTCTAAAAAATTCTAAATTAATAATTATAAAAAGTAGCGAAATGAAATAATAAAGATTAACCATGCTTTTAATGTTGCTTAGAATGAAAATTTAATTTGTGAGGAATCTTGCCAAGAAAAGAAGATTATTAAAATGAATTCGGTATACATATTGTGAATTATTATTACAATTTTAAATAACCATTTTATATTTTAATATATTTTACAATGTAATGTATTCCTGCAAAGCATCATTACTTCAGTCTTCAGTATCACATTATCCTTCAGAAATTATTATAATATGCAGATTTGATGCTCAAAACAATTTCTCCTTATTATCAATTTTAAAAAACAGTTGTGCTGCTTAATATTTTGCAGGAAACTGATACAATTTTGTTTTAGGATTCTTTGATGAAATATCGGTTTGGATCAGTTTAAAGGATCTTTGCTTAAAAAAGTGCTACTTTTTAAATATAAATATGTATTTTTTAAAGCAAGGATCATTTGATCTGATCCAAACTGATATTTTATTAAAGAATATAACAAAATAAACATACCTGATCCGTGTGTCTAAAAGCTCCTTAATCATTAGGACGATTTCATCATCATCTTCTGTAACACCTTAAGAATAAAGAAATAATTTTTTTTTTTAAATACGATGTATCAAATGTATTTAGTCAATGTGTATGTTTACTCACTGCTCTCAGCGTGTGTTGCTCCCATTGCGATCGCCTCGCCACTCTCAAAGAACTTAGTAATGACCTCAATAGCATGCCGCTTAATGTCGGTCCATTCAACTTCATCATCTGCCTTTAATTAGCAACAACAAATTCCCAAATTGAGTTGCAACATTCAAAAAGGCTAGCAACCAAACAGACTATTTTATTGGTGAACACTACCTTTGTCAGTGTGATAAAATCTGGGCCATAAAAGACACTTTTTATGCCTTCAATTTGGAAAAGATCTCTGTTGGATGATTATAACAAATATATTAAATACAAAGCAAGGCTTTACCCTTAATGTGCAAAAATACGATGTACTTTGACAATGAAGCTTACCTGGCTAAAGGTGAACTCTCTGCAGAATTCGAAGTTGGGAAATCACGAGTCCCTGTCCCCAGAACAGGCTTACCGGGAAGAAACTTTAGACTTCTGGGGTTTGGTGTGTCTTGAGTTAAAATTGAAAACTTTCGTACTGCAATAAAAAAAAACATTAGTAAGATTACAAGGCATTGCAATATTAAATTCAACAGCCTTAGAAGCTTTACTTCATCAATACTTAATGATCTGTCATGAAATAATGAGGATATCAGGTAAAAATGAATATGCCTCACCTGAGAATGGTTTGTATTCATACTGCTGAGACTGTATTCTATGGGCAGCCCACACTGAATAACACTGATTTCTGTCATTTACAGGCAGTCTAAGAAAGAATATATACGCGATTAGTCTCTACGGGCATAAAGAAGATATATGAAGAGTTTATTTGCAAAAACAGAATTAAAAAACAGTTTTTTAAAATGTTTTTTTATGATGTCATCATGTTTTGTGTGTGTGTTTATAGTTTGTGATAGTTAGCTTTATTTTTTATTTGCTAACCTAAACAAAATAACTCAACTGCAGTTTGTTAATTATCTGTTTTTGCACATTAACTTTTCACACACACACACACACACACGTACATAACGTTATATACTTTTATGACAAATAAAAGTTAATACCAAGGCAATCGTTTTACCGAGGTATTTTGCTCCAAAGAACGGTTACTGTAGTAAACCAGCACAATCATCATTTGATATCATATTATGCAACGATACACATCTTGGATCTGAATACTGTTAAAGATACATTATATCATTTCAAACCTCAAATGATGTGACCGTATGAAGCGCATTAGACTCCATCTTACAGACGCCGCCATTTCGATTGTTTTGAAATTTAGGACCCCAAAGCGGACAGTAATTCTCCTGCTGAAAAATACGACTGTGTGTGTGTTAAATGAAAATTGCGTGTTATTAAAATATATATAGTGCTTACAAAAATATGTGGGCGAAATGCATATGAAATCAGAGTGAATCACGACAAAACAACTGCATTGCACCTGACATGCCAATATAAAAAGAGGCGCAAGTGGACTACGCTTCCCAGCGCTTCCCTTCTTAAAGGGAAAGTATCAGAAATGTTCCCTCAAAATAAAAATCACAATTAGTTTCACTCATTTGTTTTGGTAATTTCCTTTTGTAATAAAATAATGTAAATTATAATGTGCTCTGATTGTGCAAAATATATATATTTTTATGATTTATCTTTATGGGATAAACATACAGTATAAATCTTTATACAGTGCCCTCCACTAATATTGGCACCCTTGGTAAATCTGAGCAAAGGTGGCTGTAAAAATAAATCTACATTGTTCATCATTTTGATCTTTCGTTCATAAATTAACAAATTTCTAACCTATCATTGAATTAAAACAATTAAAATTTGAAAGAAAATAAATAAATAATATTTTTTCCCCAAAAAAACCTATTGGTTTATACAACCTTTTGTATAAACCTGTTATTTTTATGTTTTATGTCCATAAATGTATACTAAACCCCACTTTAACATCTTCAAACAAGAAGTGAAGTTGTATTTAAAGTTGAAGTTGAAATATCACATGGTCCTAAGAATTCAGACCCTTTGCTACAGCCATGAGTCTTTTTGGGAAAGATACAACAAGTTTTTCACACCTGGATTTGGGGATCATCTGCCATTCCTACTACAGATCCTCTCCAGTTCTGTCAGGTTGGATGGTAAACGTTGGTGAACAGCAATTTTTAGGTCTCTCCCGAGATGTTCAATTGGGTTTAAGTCAGAGCTCTGGCTGGGCCATTCAAGAACAGTCACAGAGTTGTTGTGAAGGCACTCCTTTGTTATTTTAGCTGTGTGCTTAGGGTCATTGTATTGTTGAAAGGTAAACCTTCGGCCCAGTCTGAGGTCCTGAGCACTCTTTTAGTCCAGGATATCCCTGTACTTGGCTGCATTCATCTTTCCCTGGATTGAAACCAGTCGTTTTGTCCCTGCAGCTGAAAAACACCCACACAGAATGATGCTGCACCACCATGCTTCACTGTTGGGACTGTATTTGACAGGTGATGAGCAGTGCCTGGATTTCTCCACACATACCGCTTAGAATTTAGGCCAAAAAGTTCTATCTTGGTCTCATCAGAACAGAGAATCTTACAGTATTTCTCACCGTTTTTTAGCAAATTACATGCAGGCTTTCATGTGTCCTGCACTGAGGAGAGGCTTCCTTCGGGACACTCTGCCAAAAAGACCACACTGGTGGAGGGCTGCAGTGATGCAGCTCTAGGGAGGATTCTGGTTGTCCCAAACATCTTACATGTAAGGATTATGGAGGCCACTGTGCTCTTAAGAACCTTATGTGCAGCAGAAATGTTTTTGTAACTTTGGCCAGATCTCTGCCTCACCACAATTCTGTCTCTGAGCTCTTCAGGCAGTTCCTTTGACCTCATGATTCTCTGATTTGCTCTGACATGCATTGTGAGCTGTAAGGTCTTATATAGACAGGTGTGTGGCTTTCCTAATCAAATCAGTATAATCAAACACAGCTGGACTCAAATGAAAAGAGTGATTTTTTGAATTGAAGATTGAATTTAAGGGGGTCTGAATACTTTCTGTACCCACTGTGTGTGTGTGTAGATATATATATATATATATATATATATAGCCATAAAATAACCTTAAAATTAAAACAAACTACTTAAAAATGTCATAATAATACATTATTACATTACAGTGTGTGTTTGTATATGTGTGTATATATATGTGTGTGTGTGTGTGTATGTGAGTGTTTGTGTGTTTGTGTAAATATATATAAACAGAAGAATTATCCTAACACTGCTAGACTGTTAGTATACAAACTAAATAAGGTGTATTATATATATTATTTAAAACCCTTTTAGTTTTACCTATTTAAAGCTCCAGAAATTGTGACTGACACAGTCAATTAGAAATAGCACCAAAGCATGTCACAAAGCTTGAGAGGTGTAATAAACAAAATCCGGACAAGTGCTGTAGGGACTAAAGGAAATGAACAGGGGAAGCTCAAACCTCATCACACATGATTAACCTTTTGACATTATTACTATTACCAAACAATTGCTGCCGGGTTTCTATGTTATTGATCAGCAGGGGTTTGCTTTATAATCACTATGCCCTACAGTAGCCCTGTCAATACATTCAACACAGAACAGAAGACTTTGTTTTAGTGACTGATGTGCAATAAAATAGCATTTTCATTTGCAGTGCATGTGTGTCACGTACTTTGAGCAGGTGAAGTTTTCCTCCTGAGCTGCGTGTGCAGATAAGGAAGTGCTTGGTGAAGAGGAAGCACTGTCTCTCCCCTTCCTTTTTGAGTGAAAGAGAGCCTAGACGCACCTTACTGAGCTTCCCTCTCTCCACTGAGGGCAACTGGATCAAAGAGCCTGAGAGAAAGACACGAGAGAGTGTAAAACTACAAATAAACACAAGCTGAGACAACAGAGCAACAGCAGCACAACTGATAAATGAAGATCAAAGACACCTTAAACACAAGGAATCATATTCAGAAATTATGACCCCCCAATTTATCATTTGAACTTATTTATTTATTTTTGCATATCCATGTATGTTTAAGTTGCTAGTTTTCCCACCCCTTTCTGACATTTGAGCAAGCGAAATACCATTCTATATTTACATTTACACACACACACACACACACACACACACACACACACACACAATTAAATGAATATGTGGGGATGTCATATACAGAATGCAAGTCATAATAATGATAAATCCTCTAACACTGACTCATGGAGCTCACACATTTTAAAATCACAAGAAAAGTCAACAAAAGAAATTGCTTTTCCTGTCACTCATTCTACAAAAGAACATGAACTTTATCATGGTGAGATGATGTAATTTCCTATTTCATACATACATGTACAGACCCCCTAAGTGCTTGTTATTCCTGGTTTTCTGCTTCTCCAGTACAGGGCCGGATTCTAATACATTATAAAACATCTCAACTGAAAACATCAGACAGTCTGTCAATCCTGGAGACAATGCTGTCCAATTGTAAAACCCATGAATAATTCAAAGCCAGAGGGGATAAAACCAAAGCTGTCACTGTCACTCAGGTGCTGTGCTCTGCTTAAGGTGGTGTGTCAGGCAGGTGGCAGCTCGAGGTGTTAACACAACTCACCTTGTCTCACAAACGTCTGGCTGGTGTCAAGGAGGATATCACAGCCCTCCACGATCATGCGCTCAATAGCCAAGTTCTTACGAATGTTTTCTGTGTCACTCACTTCATCATGCATCACCCTGGAACAATGCGAACACGACACTTGTGTCAAAAATGGAAACGTGAGAAATTCACCTTCTTACTTTTTGCCACTTTGGTTCTCTGGCAAAGCTGTAAATGAACATGTCAGGGTACAGTATAAGGAGCACAGGGTATAAGATGACATATTAACATAATAAATAAAACGTATTTTGATCATTGGCTGATGTACCGATCAATAGAAAATGTTCTCTTGTCAATGAGTTTGAATTTACTGATGAACTCTCCAATTGCCACCTGCTTTTTGCAGTAGAGCTCTAGACTCCAATGATTTATGTAGAAAATGGTAAGTTTGGGCTAAGAAATTCACTTAATACTCCTGGTGCAATGCTATTTCAGTTATTTATCTATAACTGTACCTTAATGACTTTTCATATTCTGTGGAACAACAAAAGAAGCATTGTATTTTTATTCATACAATGCGAGTGGTCTCCAAAACCCCCAAAACCCCAAATCAACCCCAAAAACCAACATCCTTTAGAATATCTACATTCATGTTCCTCAGAATACAATAAAAAAGTCATACGAGTCTGAAAACAATTGAAGAAGAAATTTCTATTTTTGGGGTGAACCTTTAAGCTCATGGTTAAACAGGACTGCGGTCAGGCAAAGGTTTTTGCAATGACATACTGTACAGCGCACAACTGTTTAGAAAGTTGGCCTTTTAGGTTGGTTTCTTTACCTGGAGAGTTCCTCCAGTTTGGACTTGGCAAACTCCAGACTTTTCCTTTCCACATGCTCATGAGGCGTATGAGCCAGTAGCTCATGGAGAGTGATGATATAACGAGGAATCTGTCAATCAACAGCATAAAGAGAGAAAAATTGTAAAGACTGAAAGCGTACAGAGGAAGAGTTTTCAGCAGGCCCGCAAAAAATCTGCGCCCACAGAATGTCTGTCTATCAATCAAGTTCTATACGTCCCTCGCCTGTTATATGTTCAGTACTCCAAAAATATGCCTAACTTGATCACACTTTCACCAAAGTGTCTGGTACTCTCTGTCTAATTTAATTCTAACGATTTTACCACAAAATCACCCCAGAGAAAAAGTCTGCAGACTGAGGGCCTTGATTTTAGGAAACACATAAAAGATTACTTTAAATGTTTGAGGAATTGAGATACAACAGTTGATAAATGAGAGTGAAGAGCTTACTCAAATGGTTTATGGAAAACAAATGTCTCATTTGTAGAAACACCAGCCAGCAATTCCCAGTGGCAGTTCAATTAATTGAACAAATCAAGCTCTTCAGTGATCATTCGGGAATTGAATAAGACAGTAATGAGAGTGAGAGAATGGCACCTGAAACATGGGGTATGTGAGGAAAGTTTCCAGCATCCTCCCCTCACACGCAGCATTCGATTCGTACTGCTTCAGGAGTTTGTCGAAATCCCGGTTCTGCTTACAGTTAGCCAGAACCTGAAGACTGTACTGATGGTTCCTCACAAACTCCTGATAGATGTTCAGCATTGGCAGCAAGATATCAAAGAGATCCGCTAAAAAGGAGAAAACATTGTCAAAGTCATTAATAAATGGATTCTTTTATTCACAGGGGTGCTTGAAAATGCTTATCAGAGGTTTAAGATGTTGGCGGGTTTTTGTCTGGCTCTCATTGTTGTAGAAGTGTGTGTGTCTGTACGCGGTGAGATAGGAAAGAGTCAGACGTCATTGACGGGTTTGATTGAGATGCTGTGCGTCAGCGGAAACAGCTTGTCCTTGATGTTAGTGTAACCCTGCAATGTGCTGTCTTTGTTGATGGGGTGTTCTGAATAGCTGCTTCTGAGTGCGGTAATTAGCTTTCTGAGAGATAAAATGTAACAATCATGACATACCTAGAACCAGTGTGGGCCAGTTTGCTATCCGCGCCTTCAATCCCTGATGAAATATTTCATGTAGAAACATGATTGTCTCACTGAGGACAAAAGAGAGAGTATATATCAATACAACAAATATCTAAAAGGATTTATTCAAATATCAATAAATCTAATTCCATGGCACCATTATCAAAGCTCAACACTCAGCTTTTGCCAAAGGCATTTGATTGAGATGTTTCAAAAACATTAAGGGCCAGTTTTACTAGGCAGGGCAAATTAGTGCGAGAGTGCATTTCCAAAACTGCGCAGATAGGTCTGGAAATTTTTGCGGTTTTAACACGGCTGTGTCCACGCCTTTTCAGCACTAAATCGTCACCACACATCTTGTGGCAGTGCTATTTTGCTAAAGGCTGTTAGAAAAACTGGCCCTATGTCTGTGTTGCAGGAGGATGTGGATGAAATAGTTCAAATCAGCATGCAAACAAGCTGTCACAACACTGCAGTAATTATGTGTCAACACTAACCCTGGTTGATCTGGGTCAGAGGCTCTCTTGTATACACTTTACAACCCAGCATCATTGTAAAAACATTTCCAGGGTGTAATTTCTGCAAAATGGCATTGTTTTTTTTCCATATTTCCAGATGCTTTTAAAGTGAAATGCCCAACGAGCGGCACTAAAAGTGCATTGAGTTTTATCTGAAACAAACTATGGGACTGTTTTGTTATGTTAGCTATTTAATGCATTGTGGGAATTAGAATTTAAATGCCCAGTGAGTAGCGCTAGAAGGGGATTTTTTCTCATTCCACCTACACTAAACCTAACCAACCACAAAAGCAAATGCACTTGCCGAATCATGCACTTCTACAAGTCTTTGAGTTCTTTTATCATGGTTTGTGTTTTACGACATTTGTACATGAAGGATCTGAATCATCTGTATTACTGTACCAGGTGAGCTACAGAGCAAGTTTACTATGTCAGAAAATCATACATATGCATACAATTGTTAAAATACATTAGTTTTCACAATGCAAAACTGAATTATATGTTTAGGTATATTTTTTGGAATTTTGCAAAAAGGTTGGCTAAAAGGTACATTTGTTATAGGTCACTGGTTTTTCTATTGAACCTTTGTTGATATTTGCCAGAGTGGTATTCAATGTTAAAGAAACCAAACTCACACACCTGTTAAGGAAGATGCTACTGACATCATCATGGCTAATGGGTGGTTTCTTGGAGCTGGCGGCCATTCTGAGCGGCCTCAGGAAGCAGTTGACCAGGATGGAAAGCTGATGGACGTACTCTGTCTCAGCCTCAACCATGTTGAAGACGATCTGGTTCCTCTTCCTCATGCTCTCAGCATGCGGAGAACAGATGTAGTCTTGCACAATAATCTTCCATTTTCTTCTACACAGCCACCCTCGCATGAAGCTCTGGACCTACAGTGTCGAGACCAAGTGTCTAGGATTACAATTTGTGGTCACAGCTTGATCAATGAGGTTAAAACCAGGTTAACTGTTTAATAAGCCCTTATGGCAGTGGTGTATGGATGTACACATATTTCTGGCCACATAATGTTGAAGCTCTACCTTTTTGATTTTTTTAATATCAGGATCCTCCTCTTCCTGGTATACGTGGTAGGGACGCATTCTTTCCTTAGTTTTGTTCAAGGCTATAATCTTTAAGAGAGAACAAAACACGACATGACTGAGCATTACAATGTTAAAAACATTGCGAAAGGAAATTGATGGAGGTCACTGTCAAAACGGTTGGGCCACAAATGGTAGATGTGATTATAATTTGACAAATCAGATAATGCTGAGATATTTAACGCTCATCCTTCTCAATGAATAATCAGTGTGTCATATATGTGGATCACCGAGACCCTGTGTGGGTGCTGGCACATCAGATAACCATCTTAACTTCCTCTCCATGGACAATTTCCTTCCTTCATTCAACAGCCTTCATCAAAAAGCTCTCTCACCAAGCCTTTATCAGCCATTTACTTTGTATGCAAATAGACTAAATGCCCCACAGCGTATCTCCTAGTATATGCGGTCTGCAGGCACAAGCCAAGACTTTAGTTTACTGAAGTGCTATTGTACACTCTAGATAGCTCATGTTTGTTGTTTTTTCTTTATTTGTTAAGTGCTCATTTGGAATTAAAACCAAAGATCTTTGCATATAATCTGAAGGGTTTTATCTCTACCCTTATTTAAGTGGATAATGGTTCAGTTTCCTTATTCTAGTTTTACTGCCATCATATAACATGCAAAATTTGTTTTTTTTCTCCAGTTTCACACCTATAAAAATCATACAGAGTTTCGATAATAAAACAAATAATACAATCAATTACCAAAATGCAGCATTTACACAGAAAACACAGTATTTGTGAATTTCTTGGCTTTATTTCAACAAAACAAATGTTTTCTACGGTATCAGGGTGTGAGCCAGTAGTAGCTGGTATCTTTTTTAATTGTATGATTATAAAATATTTATAACTCACAACAAGTTTGAATGCAGATGTTTTTAGTTAAAAAAAAAAAGCACTTATGGCTTCATCATTTATTCATGAAGAATACGTCTGATCTAATCATGACAATACCGCATAAGTGTTTTAATGCCTATTTATATTATATACCAGCCCTACTGTATGTCTATATAAACAAATAATAGTGCAAGGAAAACAACAACATGCAATAACAATGGTATTGTCATAAATTTTAATACAATTTTTAAATGAAAGGTTAATAACAGTTGATGGACGGACAAATAGATAGATAGATAGATAGATAGATAGATAGATAGATAGATAGATAGATAGATAGATAGATAGATAGATAG
>JAUCNO010000795.1:14581987-14594219 GCA_032353835.1 Enteromius viviparus | reverse complement strand
CTTTTGGTATGCATTTCAGAAAAAAAATGTTAGGATTCAGGTGTCGTTGCAAATAGTGATTAATCATGATTAATCCAATGAAAATCCTGATTAATTTGATTAAAAATTTTAATCATTTGACAGCCCTAATTACAATGTTAATCTTTGTTGGCGCGGTGGGATTTTAATTATATTAGTACTCGGTAGCGGTTATTATTTGAAAAGAACGAACCTGCAAATGTCTCAACTGACCAATCAGAATCAAGCATTCCAGAGAGGCGTGTAATAATAGTAGATAATGATGCTAGCCTTAAAAAGGACCACCATGTATTTGAACAGTCATGTTATTTTCCATTATACATCAACAGCTTTGAAACAAACAGCTCATGACAATTCCGTGAGCAATGTGCATCAGATGGTCAGTGAATGGCCGATGGCTGTGCCGTCTGACACTGTGTCCCCACCAGGCGAGACGCACGTTTCCAATGACGAATTTGTCAAGCAGTTTGTCTCACCTCACTGAAAGTGAACATGTACCATGACGTGGCACAATCTCACCCAATCAGAACATATTTGATGTTGAATACACTGCTATATAGAGCTTTAATTCAAGTAAAACTACTTGACCATTCAACAGACAAAAACTGTCAGCCTGCTTTAAGGACAAGCACCCTTCAATAAAAATCTCTGAGTAGGAGAGAAAAAGAACGGGAAAACAGAAGAACGATGTAAAAAACGTTTAAGAAAAAGACAAACAGCGACAAGGCCTTGGCTATACTGCATCGCAGCTGAGTTGTGGCAAACAAGCCCATCCATTGGCTAATAAATAAATAACTCCAGCCTAAGGCAGTATCGGTACAAGAGACCTGTGGTGGGAGAAAGAGAGCCAAACAGAAAAAGAAAGATTGATAGATCTTGCACATGAGCCAATGCCATAGAGACACACAACATTATGCAATCCCCAATGGAGCCCACCCTCTGACAGCCCAAACACCAGCACAGCATCTAACGTGACGTTTACCTTCAAAATGAGCAACTACAGCCAACAACCAACTAATTAGCACTTTTAATTTGCCACACACAGGATATGATTGCCAATTTTACTAGCATCCATCTCATTCAACTTGGCAGGAAAATTTGGTTTTCACATTGGTGTGAAGTGACTTATATATTGACAATCACTTGCTGCTAAATTTATACCTGCAGAGGATGCTGAAGATAAGACAAAACCAACATAGTATAAACAGAACAACTAAATATTTGACTAATTTAAAGTTGTTAGTGTCACAAAACCCCAAATTATGTACACCAAGTCGTAAAATCTGAATTTGAAAACTGAAAATTCTGAAAACTGTTCAGTTCAGTTTTGCACTTTCTCCGTCAGCCACTGGTTCAACACAGTCCCATGCCAAACTTACACCACTGGTTTAGTCATTGTTGGGGTATCAGACTGTCACACGGTCACCTAATCCACCCAACAATCCCGCCACATATCCACGATCACAATCACTAACACCTGTTCCTCATTAGACTCACCTCCTTATGTTCAGTGTTCCCTTATTACCTCATCGGCTGGTCTTATAGTTACATACAGCTGGTACTTACCTGTCTGCACTGCTCTGCCTATCTACTCGTCTGTTGGGAAGTGGAACTGTGATTGTGGAATCTCAAATAAGACTTTAAAACTTACCTGCCTTATTAACCTTTACATTGTTAACAGCAGTTGCTGTGTGTTAGTGAGCTCTGTTTCAACAAACCTCAGTCTGATTCACTTACCTGGCTGCTTATTCTACCAGACGTGACACAGACTGGTCATGACAGTCCAACAAAACAATGGTTAAAACATTTTAACTTTTGGGAAAAACAATCTAGAACTGGTTACATTTAGAAGACTTTTTAAAAATAAAAAACATACACAAAGCAGCTCCAAACATGTGGGTCTCACAGGAAAAAAACAAGGAGACTTGATTTACTGTGTCCCCAAAGGACGGAGTGGTGTGAGCTATTTTTTTTTATATGTCTGGGGGTGATTAGGCTCCCTTGAGCCTAGCATATCCCTTGATGCTTTGCTTTGGAGTTTAAACCATTAAGTCTTGCTACCCAGTTCTACAGTTCTTCCAACTGTTGCAGTTGGAGAAAAACATTTGTAATTTCTGTCACAGTGGCACCTATTACAACATGCTGCACATCAAACTTTTTTTTTTTTAATGCTGCCAGATAACTGTTATTAAAACTGTGAATGCTTTAATCAAGTTTACACTATCAACGAAGGCATCTTTTTGGCTCTTGTGATTCCAGTCTGTGAGTCATCAGAGTTTTTCTTTTATCAGAGGAATATACCGCTGATGGTAAACACAGCTGTCCAATCAGAACGTCATTTTAACACGTCTAATGTAGTCATTCTCCCGAGAGTCTAAGTAGTCTTAGCCTGTCAAATTTGCAAGTTATTAAAGCCCACTGGAGATGCAAAACACTCCTTGAATACCACAGAACTGAAAACCTTCCTTTTAGTGTCCTCTCAAGAATCACAGCAGTTAAGTTGATATAAGATATGAGACTTTAACCCAGAATTTTTTACACATTTGACTAAATTAATAAAAGTTACATTCCTATGTAAAGAAAAATACATGTATTTTAGCAACAATTTAGTAAATGCATTTCTCATATCAACTGAACAACTTATCCATGTGTGTTCATTTTTTTTCATTTATTTATTATTATAAGTTTGTAACGTTTAATCATGTCATAACACAATTGTCCAGTGTCTTCTCTCTGGGGATATGCTGGACTTCTCCAATCATTTATTCCATTTTAAAGTCAACCCTCCACTGTTCACTACAAGCTTTCATTCATAAAATTAATGATCAAACCTCAAGGCGGAAGCATTTAAAACAACGTTACTAAGGAGCCTGAACTGTTGATACAAGTCAGGATGGATCCATGCTTTCATATTATTTCTGCCAAATTCTGACACTACCATCCAAACATGGCAGGGGAAAATCAAGACTCATCACACCAGTCAACCTTTTCCCAATCTTCTACTGTCCAGCAACAGTTTCCTGTTCTTAGCTGACAGGAGAGGCACCTAGTCTGGTCTTCTCCTGCAGTATCTGCTCCAAGGTTCTACATTTTGTTGTATGAGATGTTCTGGATACCATGGTTGTGATACAGTAGGTGGTTATTTGAGTTACTGTTGCTTGCCTATATCAGTTTGAACCAATCTAGCCATTCTCCTCTGGCCTCTGCCATTAACAATACATTTTCACCCACAGAACTGCCCCTCACTTCACATTTTCTCTGTAAACCCTAAGGATAGTCATCTGAGAATCCCAGCAGATCAGAATTCTAAAATACTCCAGTCCGTCTGCTACCAACAACCATGCCTCATTCAAAGTCACTTAAATCATGTTTTTTCCCCTATTCTGAAGCTAATTTTGATTACAGGTCACATGGCATATGTAAAAATAGTCATGATCATTCTTCAATGTACTATCACTTCCAAGAAACATTTAAAGGTGCTCTATAAGATGTAGCTTGATTTCATTTTTATTTCAAACCGTATGCATCAATGATCGTCTTGCTGTCTGCCCTCTGAATACATCTCAAAAGACAACACAGAGGCTGCAATACCAAAACAAACACTATGGGCACAGGATGTGCACCAAAGCAATAACAAACTAAGGCCAACCAAACGGCAAGAAGAGGTGGGGGTTAATGTGCGTACATATAATAGACAGAGTTGATTGTACAGCATGAATCTGAGAGTGGGTTAGCTGAACACTGTATATTATTTTTGGAAAATGTCTGAGGCATGCCTGAAGAAAAGATGGTCGAAGGAATAGAAGGCGAGAAGAAGAGAAATCAAGAATAAACGAAACAAGACCCGGATTTTCATTGGGGATTCATTTGAATGGTGGAAAGAACTCTGCCGTCAAAAGGACTTCCAAACCGATGCACAGGTGGCAAGTTCTTTATTTTTATTCATACATGTTAGCTTGATGTTAGCTCTGTCGCTGTCTCTCTTGGGTTAGCACCTTTCATATCAATGCGCTTTGCGCGTTCACGGCAGTTACAGAAACACTGGGGGGAGGGGGGAGCTTGCTCTGTTTTGTTTTGTATTTACGTGAAACCTCAGCAAAAGTGACGTCAAACAGCATCTCATAAAGCACCTTTAATACATTGTAGTTCTCGAGTTTAAGGGGCTTTCTCTGTTATTAATGCTTAGACAGTTTCTGAAGTATCTCACTACATGCTGCTTCTGTAAAAATACACGCATTCGCCTCCTTTGTATAAATATATCCAAAATCCATTAAATCTCACCAAAATCCATGACTAGTGGGCTTGGCATGTTGTAATCTGGCATGAAAACATGTCAGAATCACAGTCTTCCTCTTTACGTAAGCTATATTTGCCAAGCAAGGTCTCCAAAGGCGCTTTTCCACTGCGTGGAACGACACGGCTCAGTTCGGCTCGGTTTGCGCTTCCACTGCAGTTTAGTACCGCTTTACAGTGGGCGGGATTATTCACGTGTTGTTATAGTTGAGGCGCCTCTACTTGCCGTGACATCCTCGTAAACGTGCCACAAACAAACACACAGCAACGGAGCATATCGACGGAATGGTGTTCTTCATTCTAAGCATGTGAATGTTTTTAACAGCCAGACGAAGGAGTTTGTTTCAAAAACAAAAAATGTGCGTTTCTTCAAACAAAAAAGTTGCGTCCGGTCCTTCGCTGGCTGTGCTGATTTAAATCTAGCGAGTCTTGTGTCTCGTGTCGCAAGTTCAGTGACGCAGTAATGACCATTTTCCCCTGCAAACCAGTAACCAACAGAGAGTACACGTCACGTTTTGGTAACGGTTCGGCTCGCTTGGAACCTCGGCTGAGGCGGTACTAAAAAAAAGGACCAGGTACTGTTCCCAGTGAAAAAAAACCCCAAAAGTGCACCGTACTGAACCATGCCGTCCTATGCAGTGAAAAAGTATTTTGGTCTCACTTACGTCTCTGATGAAGGACTCTAGAGTAGCATAGGCGATGGCGATGCCATCGTGAGTGCTTGTGCCTCGACCCAGCTCATCCAGGATGACCAGGGAACGGGACGTGGCACGAGCCAAAATATCCGATGCTTCTACAAGCTCCTCCATAAAGGTGCTTCTTCCCCTTGAGATGTTGTCAGATGCTCCCATTCTGTCAGAACCAAAAATTCAATTAGCATGTGAACAAGTTTGTGGAACACAAACAAAAAACTTATATATTGCAGTTAATACTATCCATACAATCACAATGGATGGGACTGGAGACTTTAAACTTCAAAACAAAGATGCAACAGCACCATAAAAGCACCATCAAAGTCATCTGTATGACTCAAGCACTATATTCCAATTTGTCTGTAGCTATATGGTAGCTTTTTGTGAGATGCATCAGGCATAATTTGTGGACAACGCTCATGGTACTTTGACCATTTTTGTAGCATTTTATTATGCTAAAAAGTGTCCAGAATATTCTACCTTTTGTGCTACAAACACAAAATAAAGCCATACAGGTTTACAATGACATGAGACCAAGTAGATGACAGAATTTTAATTTTTGCTGAATTTAAATCTGATCAAACCGTTAAGGTTGTAAGTTACAAAACACTTTTGTAGCTGTAGAGTTGGAAAGTTTCTTTAGCAACAGTATTTAGCCTCATTACAAAGACTTGCGTCACAATTAAGAAAAAGACCAATTCATAACCATGAGAGGCAAATGAAGGGACCTACAAATTCTCGTAAAATGCATTACTGGAGTGATTATGCAGTGTTCAAGTAAAAAAAAAATAGTAATAGTAAATATTTGGCAGCTGATAACATTTTTCAAGACTGAATAATAAGGTCACTAGCATCAAATATGAACACCACACAAAGATCACATGGCTTAGGAAAATGCAGCATCTCATTATTTCATAAGTTGCTGAAAGTGCAGCAAAAAGCAGACGCTGTGGAAAAATCACCATGTGAAGGTGAAAGCACCTCTAGGGTATTTTTGTACCGCAGGATTCTTGCTCTGTTACAGAGTGTTTGAATTGGTTTTTTTTTCTTTTTCCAATGGTTAGTAGAAAAACACAACATAATGCCTCTCTAATTCAGGCCAAGTAACACAGCGTTAAGCAAGACATGAGCCAATTAATTGTGCTGGCCATTACAGGTCATGTACTGAATCCCCAGAATGCTGAATTATTCTTTGTTAACAGCTAATCTGAAAATCATTCCCATTATCCTGGTAAGAGGCTTCATCCTACTTTTAAACTGAATAAAGCGCCACAGGCAAGCTTTAGCTGGACTAATAGTGCAGCTCTTGGCCAGGCTCGAGAGGGAACACAGATGGTATATGTAGTCTGCTTTGCTGTGAAACACATTAACAAAATGCCACTTTCGTTCTATTTGTTGCTTTTGTTTCTAAATGTTTTCTTGTATTTTAACCTCCAAACAATTTGACTACAGGCTTTTCATTGTCATGTTTCTGTCAGCAGATTTCTCCCAGAAAGCCACATTTCAATTTTAAAGGGTTTATATAATGTTGCTAAAAAGAACATTATTTAATTTATTTGGTGTAATGCAATGTGTTTATGCATTTTTTTTACCACATGCATTATTGTTTATCCTCTAAGCCACGCCTTCTGAAATAGGTCGATTTGTATGAAGCTCATCGGTCTAAAAAGCGAGGTTCGCTCTGACTGGCCAGCTACTGTGATTGGCCGAATATAGCAAGCATCTGGTGGAAATGTTACACTCCTCACCATAACGAGATGCTGTGTCTCTGCACTATGACACAAAAGCAATAAAATACATTACAAACGAGGCATTTGTTGCATCCAGACCATATTACTGATTATTATGACTTAGTACTGTGTTTTTACGCGTTGCATCGCACCTTGTAAACATAACACCATGTCT
The DNA here is from genome assembly GCA_032353835.1 of Enteromius viviparus. Taxonomy (NCBI): domain Eukaryota; kingdom Metazoa; phylum Chordata; class Actinopteri; order Cypriniformes; family Cyprinidae; genus Enteromius; species Enteromius viviparus. The sequence continues at coordinate 14,587,311 of JAUCNO010000795.1, read as the reverse complement.
GCATTTGTGATCGAGAAATGACAAACAACAAGCACTAACTAGAAACTTAACTTACTAAAAGATTGTGAGTCAAAAGCTTCAGACTGTCCTTGCAGAAGCAGAATTGCTCCACTTTATAGTCTCTGTGCTACTCTCCAGGTCTTCCATAACTGCGCTGAACACACTTAACTACTGATTTCTAATCATGTTCTCTTTTGGAAGCCTGGACAAAGTAGTTTCACTTTCACACAGCATCTCCTACAGCCACAATAATAGCTTTGCCTTCTTTCTTTGCATGAACATTTGGATGGTATTTGAAAATAAACCCCCTCTTTGATGTAGAGAAGTGGGGGCATGTTTAAATGAGCCATTTTAGGGGGTGTGGTCAAGTCATAACTTTTAGAAAGGATATCTCTTTGATTTTGAAACTTTAATCTTTTCAAACTTTTGTGATTTTATCCATGCACTATAAGCTTGTAATATTCCACTGGAAAAGAAAATTTGAAATCGTATCATATGACCCCCTTTAAGTGTAATTAGGATATTTATTAGTGGCTTTAAAGGCTGTTTGATGACAATCATACTGTTTATTTCAAAAGTGTTTTTAATAGGGCTGTCAGTGGGTTAAACTATTTAATCTAATTGCTTGATGTGTTGATTAATTAATCTAATTAATAAATATATATAGACTAATTAAATTTGGTTGTACAGTTACCCACAAAGCCATTATTGTGTTAAATGGGAAAAAAGTATCAAGTAAAAAGGGATAGTAGCTTTAAATAGAAATATTTTATTTGATCCAACACAAAATTTATTGAACAAATGTTTAGGCTACACTAGCCTAACATAAAATATGGAAGATTACTACATCACCGTATTTTTGTGCATACAACGAAAGTCAGCATAGTAATCAACTGTCTTCTTTTTCAGCCTTTTTATGAAATGATACTAAAACTAAAACTGCCAGCAGGTGGTAGTAAATGTCTTTATACATCATTCATCCATTCATTCAGGAATGAAGCAAGTGGCTCAGTTTATAAATAGGCTATTGAATCATTGAATTTGTTCAAAACACAGATTCATTTAGAAACTGAACACCGATATGTTGCAGTTCTGTAGTGGCTTTAAAGGAAAAATTTCCTCTACAAAACAGACAATGTTTAAAAATATGACACATTAACTAGGCCTACTTACTTACCCAACTATTGTATAAAACCACATTTAAACTTGTTATATTTATGATAAAACAGCATTCATGTAATTGCTCTCTTCCTCTCTCTCAATCGAGTAAGATAAATTGCAGTCCATAAAGATCACGTCGGGTGTTTCTGTAGTGAATCAGTCTGGTTCCCTTAAAAGCAAACTTAGGCTAAACACAGCAATAAACACAATTAAGGTCAGACGGTACTATGAAACTCAAAAAAAAAAAAAAATTAGGTATTTCAAAGGAAATATATATTTTAAAAGAAACATTTTCATTATAAAAGATGTACTTTTACCACTTTTAAGTTTTAATTAAAGGCTTTAGGTTTATTTTTTTGGAATTGCACGTACATTCTAGTTTCTATCGCAACTAAAACAAAGAGGAGGAAAAGAGCTTCCAAACCTTAAGTGCTATTCAATAAAAGTGTTCCATCAGTAGAGAGAGACAAAAAAAAGACAAAATACTGTCTGTCTGAGCAATGACTCACACAGATGCTCAGGACTGTGCACATTTTAGATATGCTATTATGGGCATGTCACTACAAATGAGATAAAAAAAGCATTCTTTATCTGTGTCTGAATAGTTGAAGCACAACCTTTTCATGAAAGCCAACACTAAATGAATAATAAAAGTAAGAATTTTGCCAAATTCTATCAAGTGTGAAAAATTAAAGCTTTAAACAAAGTAATTTTTTTATTCCGGAAGTTAAAAAAAATCCTTAATGTAAGGCTGGATGCATCATAATTGTTATTAATGAACTGCAAAACCTTTCAAAACCATCTTAGACGAAGTATACTTAATGTCAGCAACCCAACAATAGTTGAGTGTGTCACAAATCTTTGTCACATGAAAAGCCCAAAAAAATCTAGTCAAAACAGCTCCCAAGGCTTTTAACACTGCTTAGGATATGGTCCCACTACGCAAATGCGATAACCATTCAATGTTTCTGCTTCACCAGAGTGCAGTATAGGCCACTGAACACTTCAGGCTTAATTGGCCGCTGTTTAAACCTGATCTTGACCTGTTAATTGGAACAAACCAAAACAACTCTGGGGAGTGAAGGTAATTATCTTCTGATGTGAATAGTGCCAGGACTGGGTTAATTAACAAGGCAGCACTTCACTGTTAGTGGTATGTACAGATTTAGACTGACAGTGTCAAAAACAAAAAGCATACAGCACTCTACATCACACCCCCTTCCTGAAGTCTAATTAGTAAACCACTGTGGATGCTGTTGATGTTGGTAGCTTAATGACTAGCAAAGTCAGCAGAAATCAACCACCCCATAACAGTAAAAGCAACACTAATAAATCACCTCAAAATGAAAGACTAAAGCGAGAGGGGTTGGAAGTTCACTTTTCAGGTTCAGGTTTTAAGAAATAAGAGCAAGACTTAGTTAACATTCTAGACAAGGATCTAGATATTTCATTTGAATGTACGAGGGAGGTAATACACCGCTGAATACATTTCTGTGACAGTGAAGCTTAAAAAGACCAAAGGAATAAGGCAGGCCATTTTTTATGTTTTCAGAACCCATTACAGAATGATAGTAGATTACCACCGACACTCACAAGAAATATCCATGAATTCCTTTTACAAATAAAGCTCGGTTTTGATGTGCAAATACATCGGTTTTGATTTAGTTTTTTTTCTCTATCACAAAAGAGAAAGTCGTCTACCAAATGCCTGTGAAGATTCATTCGTATTGTTATTTTTTGTCAATTGTTATTTAATATTATATATTGTTTAAATTATTACATTTTTATTTTCAAAAGGGAGAGAATGTTCACTATTAAAAATCTAATAAACAGTAATGACATAATTGCAAAATGTGAGTTATGACTCAATTGTGGGTTTTTTTTAAATGTTTTTTTTTTGCATGCAGCAAAACTATATTTCAAATTAAAAATCAGTGTTTTCATTCTCGTCATTCGTTGCCTGGCAAGCACCGGTATTTCTGAGCCTGAAAATCTATTATTACTCTGCTCTTCAAAAATCAAGCATGAGATGTGACATAAGGCCTGAATAGGTTTGACTCACACTCCTGCCTCTGTAATCTGTGGTTACCGGGGTTCTGTGAAAAGACTAGTGGGCATGGTTTTAATTCTGGACCATGCACAAAGTCTGCTCAGCCCCTGAAGTGTTGTCATGGTCACTAAAGTTCAGCTTTGTGCTGTCATACATAACTTCCTCTAATGGCCAGAAAGCCAAAAAAAACAATATCTCAGTCGAGAGCTGATTTTTCCACAGGTTTAAGAAGACTGAGGATTTCCAAAGGTTCGGTTCCCATCTACATATATCAGTAAATACCGCATTACAGCAGATCAGATGAGGCTGCGATAAATCTCCTATGAAACTGATCTTTGTTATTTAGGAAAGAAAGTGGAAAACCAAAATCAAGAATGGTAGAGAATGAAAGGGATGGAAATTTCCTTTCACCAAGAGACAATATGCAACAAAACATTTTGTGACAACCAGGGGAAATTATATGGGTAATGCTCACAGTGAGGCCTTTTATCTTTTCTCAGCCACTGTGTATAGGCCACTGAAAAGAGCGTAGTGTTTGGCATGTGGAAGTTACCTGACATATATGCCGTCTACAATGCCCACTGACGCCTCTCTGGCAGGAACAAAGGATCCCAGCTGTGCCATGATTGTCACCAGAGCAACCTGTCGGATGTAAGAGCTCTTGCCCCCCATGTTGGGCCCAGTGATGATCATGGCTCGCTTATCATCCCCCTGAAGACAGAAAAAGGTAATCAGATGAAACTTTGTCCAAGATTTCACTAAAGATTCTCACGTCCAGCAGATGTAGATGCTAATGTTCTGGATGACTGCTAGAGTGTCAGAGATAAAGAGAGAATCAGGGAAGGAGCACAAAGGTCACATCTCAATCATCTGGACAGAAAACGCAGCTCAGTTATTATTAAAGAGTACGATCTGCAGAAATCAATTTATAATGAAATACATAAAAGGTCAGAGACAAGAGAACAGACACGCCACAGTTCAAAAACCATTTGAGTCAGTAAGATTTTATTTTGATTAAACTAATACTTTTAATCAGAAAGTATGCATTAAAAGAAATGATAAAGACATCGAATGCCATCGCAGTAGAAAAACAAAATAACATCAAGTGGCATTTTTTTTTTAAAAGAGACATTAAAAGGTATACTTTCTGTTAGCCAAATGGATAATTTTATCGTCCTGTGGACACCTGTGTGAATGTGAGAGGAAATGACATCATACATGAAGGAAAAATTCAATTCACACCATTTGGTTAAAAGCCACTTCATTTGTTTGCAGATCCCACATGGTTATTTTGCTGCAGTTCACAATGATATTCGGACATTTTTAACATCTGGAAAAGGGTTTTTAAAAAATGTCAGAGCGAATAAGCAAGTGACAAGTAATGTGAAGAAAAGTATGGTGACCCAGCAAGATGGCTTCATTATTAAAGCCTGACTCACACATTGAATGGAAGCCCAGTGATTGGGTGGGTGGGAGAAGAGAAAGGGATAAAAAGAAGTTACAATGGTATTAAAAAACATATGCAAATCAGGATGGAAGAGTGGGTGGCCAATACAAAAGGTTTGGCTGCTGGTTCAATAGCATTTTCTTACAGGTGAAGTAAAAAGGATTACCCTGTAGTGAAAGACAACCGCAAAGCCTTTGGCATGACAAATGATTAACTCACTATTATTTTGAAATTAAATGCTGGAACGTTAGTCAAGTTTAATAAAATCTCTAAGATCTATAGGCCCCAATGGCATTACTGTATATAAAAAAAGAGCTGTTCATGAGAATGTGGAAGCACAGATATTAATATGGCTCATGAACATGGGTCTAAATTAAAGTATGCTACTTCCGCACTACTAGAATGAAACCGAATAGGTGAGTGAATCATTCTTTTTAGCTGGGCCGTCAATGAATCTGTTTATCTCATTTTAAAAAAACAAGTGCGAATTAACCAGACTGATCTGGTTCTCAGTGTTTAACAAACTCCCAGCATGGAAAAATATATTAGATTTAGATTTATCACACACAACTATCAGAGATAGAGATGGACCAATATAAAAAAAATATTCTAAATACTCAAAATATAATATATAGTAATATATATATATATATATATTTTATATAT
>JAUCNO010000795.1:14570821-14581781 GCA_032353835.1 Enteromius viviparus | reverse complement strand
GAATGGGATGGCACTTCAGTTCATAGAATGAGTAAAGGCAGGTGAGCGAATACTTTTGGTAATATAGTGTATATATTTTTCCCTGTTGTACCAAAATCGTATCATCTGTTTATCATGCTACCCCACATATAATAATATGGACTACATTTATGTTGCTTTTATCTTTTTAATTAAGAAACGATAACAGTATTTTAAAAAACAGTCACCTGTAAGTGAGTGTCATTGGGGACATATTGATCCTCATCTCCCATCAGTGAGGTGATGACCGGATGCTTGCCTGCTGTGATCAAAATCTCACTTTTATCCTCGAGAACCTCAGGCCTACGCTCAGAACATGCAAAAAAAGACGGTTTAGACACCAATAAAATAGAGTATTCACAATTAGAAACAAAACAAATTCAAGAATGAATTCGCAAACATAAAGTTTTGCAAACACCATATTGGCACGACACCTTACATATAAGAGTTGGAAATGATGGTATCAGCTCAACACGCTTTTGAAAAGTCCAGAGGGAGAGGATAAGCTCTGGTGCTCTGCAGAACAGGCGGGAGGGGGAGGCGGTAAGGAGCAGAGGGGGAGTAGTTGGCGGAAACCTCTGCTTTCAAAGTCAAATCCACTCCCCCACACAGACTGTCAGAGGGATATAGAGTGGGCTCTATACTGCATGGGGGTGGGATTCATCCTACTGTTGGACTCAATTCGGGCCAGGGAGAGACGGAGATGTGGGGGCTCCAGGGTCCCCTTACTCTCGTTCATCTATGAAAGCTTATGTAAGATGCTTTATGCGCATCTTACCAAACACAAAAGAGAAATAGAGTTTCTTTGTAGATGCTCAGAAATAATTGATTTTATTGCACTTCAGCGCGCCAAAAAAAGCTTCAAGACTGGGAAAAGTCCCTGCAATCGCTCCGAGAACTGCACGCATCTGACTTTTAAATGTTCAAAAAGAATAGAAGACTAAAGTCAGACGTAAAAGTAATCTATGAGAGAATATGCACGCTTGTGCAATATGAGAGGTGACAAAAAATCAGCAGAGAATACAGGAATAAAAAGCCAACTTCATTACCACACCTGCAGTAATTATTTTCTTTAGCAACCTGAGCCAATGAGAAGAGGCAGTCCATGGTTGCTAGGTGACACACTGCTTTCCTCAGGATGTAGTAATGGTCCCCAAATAGCCTACACATGGCAAAAAAGAGAGAAGGATATTGAGAAAGAGAGAAAGAACGCTGTCGGGTCGGAAAGTGATGAGATAAAACATATGTTTTGTATGATCAAATTACTGCTCAGCAGCTTCCTGATTTCAAGTGCTTTAATGAAACAACTCACTGAAAGCATCTCAACGAATCATCAGGGCTTCAGTTAAAAATGATTTTTGTCTTATTTCAAAAGTACGTACTGAAGGAAGTTGATCCACTCATGATTGCAGTCAATAACCAGCTGCTCTCGTAGTTGCTGCAGACGCCGATGTTTCTCTACAATGAATGGAGTGTGATAGCGGCCCACAACCTTAGTGCTGGGGATGAAAAGCAGACGTTTAATATTGGTTTGTATCCACATTATTTGATAAGCTATTTCCAGCGAACCTGCAAAAAATCATTAGCCGCTATATCTAAATATTCCTAAAAATGAAGTGCAGTCATGAAGTGCATTACTAACCTGTGTGTGTGTGATTATGGAAATAAATTTAAATATGATGATAACAAACACCAAATAAGTGCATTATCAAGCAGTATGAGGAACTGGTTTTGTCCAGTTAATAACTGCAAGCAGCCAACAGCATGCCTTTGAGTTACAATTTTAGGGAGCAAGTGATCAAATTTGTCAAAAATGGTTCCCACCTGTTGATTTTAACCCAGTCTGAGGGGACTATAGATGACATACTGTTCTTTACTTCAATGAGAAACTGCAAAAAAAAAGAAAAAGAAAAAAGAGAGAGACAATTGTCAAATCCTTGTAAACTGCATGCAAACCTTGTAGAGTTTTACTCTAGTCATTAGTCAAAGTCATGAGTAGCAAAGACTTAAACAGAAAAAAAACTGTCATAATTTACTCACCATCATGTAATTTACGAAACTCTTATCTTTTTTTTTGTTGTAGAACATACATTCAGATATCTGTCTAGTGTGGAACATATTTGCCTAATATTTTGACAGAAGCTTTAGTGTTTTAATACAATGGAAGTCAAATTGCTCCAAAGTTTAAACCTCCAAACCTTCTAAATATATTCATTTTTTTTCTCCACAAAAGAAATAAAATCCTACTGGTTTGGTGAATTAAAGGTGAGTAAAAGATGAGGATTTTTTTCAACATATTTTGTAGACCAAATAACAACATTTTAAATAAAAAGAATTTAGTCGGTCTACACCTAAACCTAGCCCATGAGAAATCCCTAATATCATGGTATTAACTTATACATTTCATATTGTCTGTGTGAGTCATACTGTATCTTCTTGGCCAAAATAAGTTGCCAAGTGGACCAGACTTTATTCTGTCAAAGACATGGTGGGAGAAAGAGGGATGGCCAGAGTCTATACTCGGAGCGGGGAAAACTGTTGTGTATTCATGAGAGAATGGACACAGTGAGCAGATGGAGAAACAGATGTGGAGCTGCATACAAACTGCAACATTTCAGACCCTGTCCTTGCAGTTGGCATCTTCCAGTAAGGTAGAATTCAACAGTACATCTACAATAGAATAAAATGAGTAAGATGGCTTTTTCCAGGTTCACAGTATATGCACAATGTACATATAATTATGTACATTGTCGATTTCTAAACAAAAAAAACTCACAAATCTGGAGACAACTCCTATGATATCTTGGTGTTCACAATGCATTGCATACAACAGACACCAGGGTCTGTGGGCTTCAAAAAGGGAAAATTTATTTGCAAGGGGAGTAAAAAAGGTTTATATATATCTATATCTATATATATATCTATATGAGCAGTATTTGACAGATCATGAATCCACCTTTCCATAAACAGGGTACAAAAAGGAGCTGAAATTCATTTATTTTGGAAAGGAAAGGGAGAGGATGTGCCATGTGGCCAGGTATGGTTTCCCATGCTAGGAATTTGTGCTCTGCGTTTAACCCATCCAAGTGCACACACACAGCAGTGAGAAGTGAACAACCACACACAAACACACACCGTGAACACACACCCGGCAGTGAGCAGCCATTGCTGCGGCGCCCAGGGAGCCGTTGGGGGAATAGTGCCTTGCTCAAGGGCCTCAGTCACCCACAATCCCTGCCGGACCTGGGACTCGAACCCTCTACCTTTGGTTTACAAGTCCAACTAATTATCCATTAGGCCACGACTGCCCTAAAAGGTCAAATTTTGTGTGAATTTGACATTTTCTAGGCAAAAATCTAAATTCTAAAGGAATCTATTTTTCAGTGAGGTTTAGTTAGTTTGCAACCAAAAAGGAAAAAAAGACTTCCCATATGTTTTTATTAAACAAAATTTAGTAACGGGGTTGAGAGTTAAGCTTGAAGAAATTGTGCAGTTTTGATAAGAACAAGGCACTTGTGTCTTTAACGCAAAATAAAGTGTAGAATAATTGTGGAAAAATTCCAACAGCATGTAAAATCTACTTTTGTGCTCAGTTTCTGAAACCTATTTAAAAGAAGAGATCCTTGACGCTTATTACCTGCTGGCCAGACACTGTGGTGTAGTCCAAAGAAGGGTTTTTTAACACCAGGCGAACCTCTCGCCGATGCTCCATAATATCTGATAGAACACTCTGGATCTCCTCTTGTCTGTTTTGGATCACTGGGAAGTCAGTCAAATCCACAAACACCTCTGTCTTATTACCTGTCCTAAAATAATACGTTTGAGAGATATTTTACCAGAAAAGCTACATACAGAATAAAAGCAATTTATCAGCAATATGACAGAATATCTTTGTTTTAAATATCTATGATTTATGCATGGGTTTGTAAAAAGGTTTGGGTGAATATTCATAAAGTCAAAATGTTTAAAGACATAACTCACTTTGCAGCTTTCTCATCCAGTACTTTTAAGAAGTTATGGGCAGGGCTTAGAAGCTGAGGTGTGTCCAGTAAGAGTTTTTTCAGAAGGGCAGAGCTGAGCTGTGATTGAATGGCTGGCACGAGAGCTTGAAGTTCAGCACTCAGGCGAGAGAGAGTGCTGGTGATGAGGTAAAATTCCTGAGTAGAGCACTGGCAAGACAGAAAATTTCAAAATAAACAGAGTACATATTGTATTGTCAAGGAGGGGGTCATCAATTTTATATCACGCTACTTTCCTCCAGGTTCAATTAACCGCCTCTTTGCAAGCTCAAAAAAACATTGTGACGGGTTTAGCAAACAATCAGTGCTGTAAACGTAGGTGGTCATGCATGCACGTGATTAAATGTATTCAAAGTTGAGGAACTACAAAAAAATAAGAGAATTTTTGCGGATAAATTTTGATGAATTGTGTGCTTACATTACTCCTGGCCGGGCAGCATTAATCATTATATGCCAATGGCTTGTCCGTATATAATCTGCAATTTCCATATTTTGATGACAGTAAGCACCAAGGAGCCAATTAAACTGCTTGATCTTGTGTATGTTTATAAACATCAAGCCCATTTCCCAAAGGCTCAACGTTAGTCATTCCTCCTAAACATAATGAGGCAATACATATCCACTCTCTGCGTTCATTAAAAACTGTGAGGAAGTCCCCTGTAGATCTATGCAAATACCTTCTGACCCTTAGATCCCCTTAATTTATGTCGGAAGTCCTACTTTGACGGTTTACTGCTGGTAAATGAGAAAAACAAGCGAGAAAATAAATTCTGAATATTCAATGATTCCAACCTACCAGGTTTTAGGCAAAACAACACACAAGTCTTTAACACGTTTTGTTTTATAAATTCTACATTTTGATTCTAAAAATGGAGGAGAATGAGATGACAGAAACAGGGAGGTGAGGCAGGGTTAATGAGGGCCTTCTGTCTCTACAAAACAATAATCATTCCCATTCCTGCTCCCACTCTTGTCATTATGCTAATAGAGCCATTCAACAGTGGCACGCCATTAAGCACCTTCCCTTCAACCTCCTGCCTGATTCCAGAAACAAATGGAATGTGAAAAGCAGGGAAAATATAGAACTTTCCATCAGCTAAAATAAATTCTGTTCTTGAGAGGCTTTCATTTTCAGACAGAGCACGACAGACACTTTCAGTGGCTACTGTGTGGTCTAAAATATATTGTTGTTCACCCTAATTCAAACTAATTCTAAATTGCAAAAGAAAAGGTATGGATTCCTGGTGGATTGTAGTGCAGTAAAATTGTTTAGGTAAAACAGGCTTTACTTTTTTGTGGTAGATACTGCAAAGTCCTCTCTCAAGGTCAGGTAGACGAGCTAGCAAAGACTGGAGAGAGGGAAGGACACTGGACTGAGAACACAACATTTCTGCCACTGCGTCCTGTCGAGCCTGGATATCACTGAGAGAGAGAGAGAGAGAGAGGATTTGAAAAAAAATTATAAACAGAAGCAAGCAAACCAGTAGGGATTGCAGAAATTTGTCAACAGATGCCATCTCCACAAACCAGATAAACCACTGGAACCAATTAAGGCCAGTATAAAACAGCACACCTACAGTAAGTGAACCAGGATCATAACTATCAGATCATCACATTGTGCTTCTCTGCTGTATAATACAGCTGTGATGCTGTACCCAAGATAAAGACATTTCTGGGTTTCTACATCAAAGTACTTAAAGAAACACTTTCTTTTAAAAAGGCTATGAATTATATTATTAAATGGATATTTAACTTGACAGGTGTTTATTTTTTAGAGAATGACCGGTTACTTAATTTTACTTCATAAAAGCATATATTAAACCAAAAAGACTAGTCTATGAACAAAAAAATAAAAAAACTTTGGGCATGTCTTGATTTTCCAAGTAGTTAGTACGCTATGTAAGTAAATATAACTCATCTTTTGAGAAGCTAATTTAAATTACGTACAATACAGTTTTTATTTTTGAATATTTTGCTGCACATATTTGATCAAAATACAGTACTGTTAGATTAGGAAATATTCCTACAGCTTAAAACAGTGTTTTAAATGGCCATTTATTCCTGTTAAAAATCACCACTGACTTCCATAGCAGGAAAGAAATGCTATGGTGACCCAAAACAGTCTGGTTATAAACAAAAAGCCATTTCCATGGAAATTCACCTTCAGTGCCACTATAGTTTCAATTCAAAAATGCTCCCAAACATGTCTGTTAAGAGGTTTGGCAGGAAAATATGTGGATTTAAGATTAAATTGTTATGGAATCAAATATTTATATATTTATCTTTCTCCACAAACATAATCGGATAAGCATGCATTACATCACACACAGATCCAGACATTCCCCCGCGACCTTTTAAATGCATATAAAGACAACATCAGATAGACAGTGACTTGCCAATTACATTTTTGGGAGACAAAACATCAATATAAATTTGAGTAATAACCAAAAGAAAAGAACCTCAGATATAAAACCTTCTTTTTCCAAGCAGGTTATCCATTTTTATATGCATTAGTGATTTCCCATAATCCATGGGAGATTTTTCAAACGAGCCAGAACAGAATTGTAATCCCGGCTGGCTGAAAAGAAGGCTGCAAAGTTCCTCTGTTTTCAAAATATTCTAGGACTAGGATTAACCTAGGCTCAGAGTTTAGAGCTCAGTATTATCTGTAGTGGTGTAGTGAAGATCTGGGCATGCAACATTATTCATACAAACACTCTGCATCTTTCACACTGGCATTCAAATCACTGCGATTACTGAATAATAAAACTAAATAATGACTCACATCACAGACTTCAGCGGCTGGCTCACCCACTTTCTTAACAGTCTCTTCCCAAATGGAGTTTGAGTGTGATCCAGAACCCACAGCAGACTGCCTTTTACTGAACCTGTGGTCTGACAGCCATGAAAAGGAAGTCATTATGAAATCCAAACCAATATATAGATAATACATAAATCACTTGGTAAGCAAAACACAAATGCCCATGTTATTATCCAGGCAGCCTGTGACACACAAAAATAAATAAATCACATAATTGTATTATGTTGTTACCTTTACATCCCAACCCTACACAAAAAGATCATTTTAAAATTAAGCAGATGTAAAATTAAGCGAGTAATGTAAGTGACAATGCATTTCTACGTAAGCAAAAGAAATGTACTTTTTACTACAAAAAGATTTTGGTAATAATCCTCCAACAAATGTTTACCTTTAGTCTAAATGTGGCAAAAATTGCCAAATGGATATTTTGTTTTTCAAATAAGCCTTGCTTAGTAATTTGCCTAATAATGACATTCAACAAACTAATCACTAAAACTCATTACATGCTTAATATTCATAATTTAGTTAAAAAAAACTTCTTCTGAGCCCAATAATTGCTTTATTTTATTTATATTTTTCAGAATAGTATCATATGAGTGAAAATATGAAATTAAATATTTAATCTTTTAATTAAAGGGGGTTTCCTTTGCTTTAATGTCTGTTGGAGATAATCAGCATCTTGAGCTTCAGAGGAAGAACATCAGTCACCTGATCGCACATTTAGACAAATTTACTTTTTATTAAATTTCATTTTACTGTAATTAGAATCTAAAATGCAGGAACTGAGTTTCTTATTTGCCAACAATGTTTTCTTGTATTTTTGGACTTAAACAAGACTTCACAGAACACTGATGCACATAGTCATAAGCAGACACTCCCCTTAACAGAAATCTAATACATATAGCGAGCCATTAAAACTATAGAGAGGAATCTAACAGATCTTTGAAGAATGATTTCAAAGGCATGTTATTTAAACAGCAATGTTTAATGGCTGAGAACAAGTGATCATCAGATCACCCAAGGTGGAAGTTAGTACTAGGCGTAAACAGTATGACTGTGCTCGTGTAAATTATCCAGTCGCTCATGTTTTCCTCAGTTTGACTGACCTGGTTGCACAGGATCTCCAGATTCTTCATGGTAGCAGCATTGAGCTGCATATGGTCTGAGTAACTTGACAGCCGCTTGAACGAGCTGCAAACATCACAAAACAAAATGTGCTTTCCACATAAACAACTCCAGCTTCATAATTACATCTTTACACGTTTTCCCACCTCTGGAAAAAGTCAGACTAACGACAATACACAGTCATGACAAACTATTAGGTAGCAAGGCCCTATTTCAGCTAACGATGCATGTTAATTAAGGCCCTTTCAGAAAGTCTGCGAGGTCAACGCCTCTTGTTTTTCTTTAAAGAACATGCTTAATCAGTCTGTAATTACAGGACGTTTCTGAACATTCACACATCAGGGGTGACACTCTGCTAGCATCATGATTCAGATTTGGCTCGGTTTCCCACTGCGACGCTATACTTGGAAAAACAAAGGCCCTTGTTAATACCTATGTGCCCGATGGAAGTAGGTGTGAGATGCGTTTACTTTAGGTGAGGAGGAAAAATAACAGTTTGTTTGTCTCCTAATAGGTTCACGCTATGCCACTGGATTCATCGATGTGCTTGAAGCAAAAGCCAACGAGAGAGGAAAGTGTTGGTGTAGCTTACACGGACTCATTCAGGAAATACACAGAGATGATATATTGTAGTTAACACTCTGTTGAGTTTGCTATATTATTATTCAAATATTCATTACAACACAAACCCAAACTAACAATAACAGAAACCAAAGGCAAAAACAGAAAAAGCATTAACACAAAAAATTACGTTTGGCGTTTTTGTTTAATCTAATTTACATGTTCTCACGTTTTTTACCTTTTAAACCTGATGTGAATGACCTTGACATGCCATTGAAAAATTATTGTAGACTACATGTAAACGTTTTTTTATTTTTGGAGCTAGACAGCCCCAATCATTTTAATTGTATGGTAAAGAGCAGGAAGAACATTGTGCTGAACTCCTTTATCATTTTACTCATCACAGAATAAAGAAAGTCATATGGACTTGGACCAACATGAGGGGGATAAATGGTGACAATTTTAATTTTTGGCTAAACTGTACCTGGAACATAGTAAAATCTTCTCTAGCTTAAATTCAGTCAGATACTGGATCACAGGACCAAGACAGCAGATGATAGGGCTCTCCAGACCCATACAGAGGGAGTAGGAACCTATTTGAAAAGAAAAAAAAGTACATAAAAATACTATATCATTTAATTGTACTGACAATATAGTTTTGTGCTTTTAGCATGAATGTTCAGTTGGACTGACTGAGTCTTTTTATTAATTGTTCTATTCAGAAAAGATGCACTAAATTTGATCAAATTTGATTTTTATTTTTAAATAAGTTATGTTTTTTTCCCTCGGTTCTTTCTATTGATTAAATAATCCCGGAAACAAATTTGTTAATTCTGAAGTCTGTAAGTTTTGCCTCTGTACGTTTTGTCACCATCTCTGTTTAATAAACATGCACAAGAGCGAATGAATCATACTTTTGAGGAATATGTGTGGCTGTCAGTGTTGATATTTCTATGTGCGTATAGTGTGTAGATTTCAAATCTAATCTAATTGTCATGCCATTTTAATTTCACATTAACCCAAAAAACTAACAATGCTCCTTTCTGACTGGTTTTCTTTAAATTAGAAGCACAAAACTAAAATCTAATTTAATTTCATCAAATGTTTTTCATAAAGACATAATCCTTTCTGGATTACAATCTGCCATCAAAATGCTACATTTAATTACTTGCAGCTGCTATGAGAAAAGACTATACAATAGGGATGCAGTGAAATTAAAACTCTCAAATAAAATAAAACACTGGACTGAGCGACGAATGCAGAATGCCGAATACGTTTTTTCATATTTTCCCATTGTTTTGCTCATTTTTTACACAATTGCTTAAATTAAATAGCCAAAATGTGCTTTTGACTGTTTTGTCTAGCGTTTTAATGAAAAAACTATTCATTTACAAAACAATAGTTTAATAATATTTACTAAATACTAAACATTTACTACATACATAATATTTACTAAATACTAAACATTTACTACATACACTTTAACAACAAAGCACTCTTTAACTTAAAATTTAAAAGCATTTTTGAGACCCCCTTCTTGAATCAGGCATGCATTTTTTACAGTACAAATAAATGCAGCCTTGCTGCAGAAGAGAATTCTTTCAAAGCATTAGAAAATATTACAGATCCCAACTGGAACACTACTATATGTATGAATGTTAAAATACATGTATTAATATAGCTGTTGTAATTCTTTTTAGGTTTTGGAAAGATTACAACAGCTACACCCAACCTAGCACTCGTCTAGGAAGGTTTGGAATAGGGAGACTAAGCAAAGGGCACTGGCCAACACCTATTAGACTATTCCAATCCGCGCTCTTGATTCACTCCACCTAGGAGAATGGCCTTGTTTGGCATCCGGGAATTTTTATGGGCCTGTTTATTTTTGAAACCTGGATTCTCCTAAATCTTAGGAGGCGAGGTCTTATCCCGAACCTACTCCTAACTGGCGATCCAGGCCGCAACCAGGTGAGTTACCGCCCAGAAATCCCGGTCAAGCATCGCTCTACGTTCCTCATTTTGGAATGATTGATTAGTTTCTTATTCTTAAAGTTGATCCCTTGGTCCTAATTATTTAAGACAGCTTGATTTAGTCATCATTCATTTTCACCTAGATTTCACTTCACTTCAATTTTAGTCCCAGATCTCTCTAGATCCTAGAAAGCGAGGTTTTCAATCTGAACCTACTCCCAACCGACGATCTATACCACAGCTAGGAAAGCTACAGCCAGGATAACCCACCCGGTCATCACTTTCCCGTCCCCCAAAGCCAGGGTGTTATTGCTTGGGCTTGTTTTAGGGTTTTTAGTCTTAACTTCATTCGCTGTGTTTGGAGGAAGAAGAATGATGAGCATCATCCCAATAATATCATACCTAGAGTGAAAAATGGGGCTGGAAGCATCATGCTCTGGGGGTG
>JAUCNO010000795.1:14540535-14570721 GCA_032353835.1 Enteromius viviparus | reverse complement strand
CGTTTAACTGATTGTGTTAACCGGTTAAACTTCTAATCGGTCGGTTAACGGTTAAACGGTTAAAATGAGCATCCCTAATCAAAATGTATCTGTTTACTGTGTGGAATTATCAAAATATCTTAATGGAACTTTGTCTTTACTTACTGCACTAATGGCTTTTGGCATAAAAAAACAATGTAAAATAATGAATACAAAAAAATTATTTTTGGCTATTGCTATAAATATTCCCCAGTAATTTAAGTTTTTTTGGTCCAGGGTTAAAAATATTGAAAAAATACATTTTTTTGAATAAATACATTTTTGTATAGCACAACTTTTCATGCTTTTCTGCTTCAGTCACCTTTGGATCTAGGCTGTATTGTAATTATCTTCAAAAAAAAACAACTTTGAAGTGAAACCTAACCTTAAAGTTCACATCTTCATAATCGTCTTTGAACCTCATTGTTATGCTTCATGACCGCCCCGTACCCTCAAAGAGAAAGCTGCGGTTGGGACGGGCCCTATCAGGCACTTACCTGTGAGAATCCAACTTGGGTTTCAGAGGAGAGACTAACCGCAGCCTCCCATCTGGACGTGAGTGTTTGGTTTCAACCTCGCTTCTCATTGGACGAGAGGTTCATTTTGGCGTCAATTGCCCTAAAGGAATTCTGGGACAGTTGGGCATTCGGTCCAGCTGAGCTATCTAACACCTCAGACCATTCCCAGCTGTTAGTTATGCAAATGTATTTACTCCGTTGTTTTGGACGATTTGGGTGCACTGACAGTACAGTAGCACACTAAAGCTTTATTTCCCATGATGCACAGATGAGGCTTGCTGTTGTGTTTGTGCTGGGAAGAAGTACACAGGCCACACTCCATATTCTTCCATCTTTTCTATAAAACTGCCAGCTTTTACACCTCGCCCGAGCTCCACGCTGTTTTCTGTCAGCTATTTCATTACAGATGTGTTTATAGGGTGTAAATGGCTGCTGTTGACCCATTTTGGGTTTGAAACTGGGACACGTTTGTTTTTTGTTTTTTTTCAGCCTTCATTTGCTCCACTCAATCAATTCAGTTAATACAGAGGCTGCAATGAATAAATTAGCCAAGCTAGTTGCATTCAGAGGCACTGTATGCAGAAACACTGTTTACTCAGCCTAATTATGATGACTTGTGAAATATTTCAATTGCTTCTTGTTCTTGTAACATGCTGGCATAGTTTTAAAGCATGTTAGCATGTTCATTTCAAGTCAGAACAGGCTTAGTGCACACTCAAGAGACATCAGGACATTATCTAGTATATAAAAAACCTACATACATGACCTCATGAAGTCTGGTTAGACCAACTTCACACTGCTTCCTTTCACTACATGATTCAGTTTATTAATATGCATTAAGAAGGATCACACAATTCAAGATAAGGGGTCAGGAAAGCTATTCATTTATATCAATTCATATCAATATCAATATGAGTAATGTGATATTGATTTTATGCAGCAGTTCAATAAACCATAAGTCAAAATCAAGAGACTGACGTTTTTGGAAAAGCGTTCCAAACACAGCAACAGCACTGTTTTGCGTCTCTGAGGAACATGGCAGTGTTTTTTTCTTGAATAAATCAACCGCAAATGATTCGGTTCAATCTCAGTGACTCACTTAACACTGACAGGCTACATTTCTAAATGCGTCCTTGTATGCAATTTCTGCGAATATTAATTTTCTTGATACTGGTTTCATTTGTTTAGTAACAGCCTAAATGTATTATTATAAATGATTGATTTAAATGTAAGAATTTGACGATTTGGCTTTATTTAATGTCTTTATAAAAAAAAAAAAATGTCTTTATAAAGAAAAAATGCACATAAAAGTTAAAACAACCAATTTATGAAAAAAAATTTATTACTATTACTGCGGTGAACTAAAGAGAATATGAAGAATAGCAAACTTTAGGAGTCAGCTGTCTATGGTTACGTTTTGTT
This sequence comes from Enteromius viviparus, assembly GCA_032353835.1. Classification (NCBI taxonomy): domain Eukaryota; kingdom Metazoa; phylum Chordata; class Actinopteri; order Cypriniformes; family Cyprinidae; genus Enteromius; species Enteromius viviparus. The sequence continues at coordinate 14,568,763 of JAUCNO010000795.1, read as the reverse complement.
GTTGTTGTTGTTGTTGTTGTTGTTTTTTTTGCTAGTAGAAGTTATGAATGGCCAGTAACTTTAAAATTTAGTAGCCAAATTGGCTGGTGATCTTAAGGTTATCTTTGGTTAACGTTATCTTTATCTGGACCAGCTAAAGACCAGCTTAAACCAAAACTTCAAAAGCAACCTAATGAGCATATGCTTTTTTTTTTTTTTTCTCAACAGAGATGCATGTTAGCGTAATGTTAAAACATGTTAGCCTTGTGCTAAAAGTTTTACAAAGATGTTACCCAACCAAACTCTACAATCTAGTTGGACTCTGTAATCCTGCATCATAAAAACCACCGGGGCTAGTTGTCACACTTTCTAGTATGCTGTTATCTATTTGAAAATATTCAGCAAAAGTGCTTGTTTCCGTGATGGCATGAGGAAATATGATTACTTGTGGGAGATTAACCGGCTGCATGTCATTCTTCAACCTTGTGCAGTAATCCTACTTGATCAGAAAATGGCAAATCGCAACATGCTAATAAGTGTTAGCACAATGTAAACATGCTGGCAAAAAAAATAAATTATGTAACATACTTAAAGAAGTACTAAGTTTTTCTAATGTATAATACATACACTTTTAGCTTACGAAGCCATTTCAAAACTTAAGACAAGGCTTTCTCAAGCCAGCATAAGTGTTTGTCACAACAAACTTTTACGATGTGGTTGGATTCTAGTTGTCACTCTTCCTAGTAGGCTGTTATCTGTTTGAAAATATGCAAAAGTGTTTGGAATGAGGAAATGTGGTTATTTGTGGGAGAATAACCAAGTGTTATCAGTATTTATTTTTTTTGGGGCATCTTTAGGCCACACGTCGTACTTCAACCTTGTGCAGTAATCCTACATGATCCGTAAACGGCATGCGGCGCCTGGCAAAACAACCAGGCATGCAAACCTCTCAGCTTGAGTGGAATTTGAAACCACGCGCATCATTCAGAGGTCAGCTTTTAACATGTGTAGATTTCCGAGGCTTGTTTTCATCTGCTTGCACTGTAGACTCTTTTTCCGGACATTTTCGGGAAAGGTTTGAAAACAGACTCTGTGGGTTTCATGTTTGCATAATCCTGAGTTGGATAGATTTGTATTAAGCGAACAGGCGGGCACCGTCTCTATCGGCTGTGGTGTTATTCCTGCATCCCGGAGAGCTCAGGAATATTAGGACGGATGTCAGTCTGAAGGGGGCAGTTATTGATTCTCTTAAGCTAAAGCAGATGTCCCGGCCGCTCCTGACGTGCGAGTGGCTTAGGACTCGAAGTGGGATGAAAAATTCTCCACAAAAGGGAAAAAATGAGCCAGAGTGAAGTCCATTAGACATGCTTTTTGCGCCACTTCACTTTACAGCTCAACTTGGAAAAGAGTATGATGTTTTGGCCATGAATCCACCTCGGAAAGCCATGCTGGATGACTGTGGTGTTCCTCTTGGAATTTGTTGGAAACTTAAACCCAGTCTTACATATTTAGCCCAGATATATCAAAAAACAAGCAGAGCGAGTTAGCAGACCGTCAAGCTTGAGTATTATGGTTTTCTCTGTTTTTTACGCTCTTTTGTGCCTTGTTGAAAATATGCAGAGCTAGTGATAATACAACAATTAGTGATAAAAAATTATATAATTGTGCGAAATAATTTAATATAATTAAGGTTTTATTATGTAAAAAAATAGTATTTATACTATAATATTTTTGGTTAGGGTTAATAATAATAGTTATTAACATCATAAGTAGTATTTTCATTATTGATTTTATTTTTATTAATGGAAATTACAATTTAATAAAAATAATGGTTATTATATAATTTTTCAAATATATTAATAATACTACTAATAATATAAAAGTCTTATTAATAATAAAAAAAATATTTTATTATATTATAACTCATGTATTTCTAAGTTAAAAAGTCTAATAGATCTCATTTGTCTGTTTTGTAATTAAAAAATAATTATCTGAAAAAGTATTGTTTATTTTATAATATTTTTTGGTTAGGGTTAATATTAATAGTTGTTAACATTAGTAGTACTAGTAGTAGTATTTGTATTATTAATTTTTACTAATTGAAATGTCAATTTAATAATAATAATAATAATAATAATAATAATAATAATAGTTATTAATAATTACAATAACAATGTAATAATTAATTGCTATTAACAATAACTAATTTAATAATTTAGCAAATATATTAATAATACTAATAATATAAATGATTAAGTCTTATTAATAATAAAAATAATTAATTAATAATTAATTAAATTAATTCATTTTCATTTATGCTATTACATTTATTATATTGTAACTGATTATCATTTAAAATGTAATTATCTGAACAATCATGAATTACAAATCTTTTATTAACATTTATTTAGCAAATAGTTAAATATCTGTGACTGTCTGTGATTCACATTCTGTTTTCGTTTGGGCTACAGATATATCATTAATGATGAAACCGTCATCTTTTGCCAGTACTTCACCATCTGATTTCTTCAGAAAATGTAAACATGTAGGTTTATTGTTATTTAGCTTTCTCTTTATCTGGCTGCATGTCATGCTGTATTTTTGCTCCTTGTTGAGGAGGACTGTTGCTCTGATCCTCAGAAACGTTCTCCAGACACTTGCTAATGTCTTCTCGACAGAACGAACGTGCATAGCCAGAGCAAACTAACGCTGATGGGGCGTTCAGCAGCGGCGGATCACACGGTGGTAACAGGACTAGCTGATGCGTGACTGATGATGCTTCATGTCTCTCTCTCTCGCTGTTGATCATGGATGGGTAAACAGCAGCACGCAGCTGTCTGAGCATCACTCTGGAGCTAAAATATACAGAAAGCACAATGTACACACACTGCCTTCCTGTGTCACTGACCACAAAAATCACAAGTCTACATCCTTCAGCACTGGGTTTTTATAACTTTGGTGCTAGTAATTGCTAAGAGAAATATTCATTTTACGATTGATGTCACTGCAGTTTGGGGTTTGAAGCCCAGGTATTAAACCTTAGATTGTTTTCTAGATAACTGATATTACACAGATTTCATAAAAAATTAATGATGCTGTTTTAAGTTCAATAACAGATAGGCAGAACTGAAATTGTTCATAAAAATTGTTAATAATAATTTTAAATAATATATTATAAACAGGATTAATGGTGCATGTGTTTAATTTAATTTACAACAAAATAATAATAATAATTATTATTTACATATTGTATTTATTTAAATTTCTAAAGTATGAACTGTCACATATATATTTTCATATTTGTGACCCTGGACAACAAAACCCGATGTCACCTGACAGCTGAAATATTAAGGTTTGTTATGGTAGGACGATATTAACTGAGATAGGACTATTTGAAAATCCAGATTCCTGAGGGTACAAAAAAAATCTAAATATTGAGAAAAAAGTTGTCCAAATGAGGTTCCTAGCCATGGATATTATTAATTACTGATTAAAGCTTATTGTAATGATTCTTTATTATCATATACTGTACAAATCTGCATGCATTACTCTAATGGTTCTGCATGTGAGCCTGTGGCTCTGTTTGTTTTTTGGTGCGGTTCATGTTGACGTTGCCCTGACCCATGACTGGGGCAGCTGTCCGGACAGTAATTGGCAGTGTAGCAGTCCAAACACATGCTGCCCGTCAGCTCCACAGCGCAGTCTGTTGCTGGACATATGGGCGTCTAAACGCGTCCAATGACTGATGGGTTCACCTGTTCCAGCCGTGTTCCTCACCAGCACCGAGCCACGCTTACTGATAACCAGTGCATTTGATTTGTTGGCTTGTCTACTCTTTGTCTGACAGCGTGGATGCTTGTTTTGAAGAATAAGCTCACATTCAGTCTTATTGCACTGATGATGCATGCTCCAGTGGGTCTGCTGTGAAGACCACCATCTGGACCACAGAGAGAGACCGCGCTGTCTCACTCTCCTTGCTCTCTTGCTTTCGGTGTCTCGCTGCTCTGTGAAGCGAGCCGTGTGTGTTTGTGTCCTCAGGTGTGTGTTTGTGAAGCGAGTCTGCTCACACCGCACTCATCTTTCTGTCTCTCTCTCTATTTAGCTATTGTGACATAGCTGATTGGATACATGGGATGTCAATCATTTGTGTGAGCTATCTGAATCGGTTCTGGGTTACAGATGCAACAATTGCAATTAAATTTTTGCACTGATTTTGATTAACTATGTTTTTCACGCCACTCAAACGTAATGCTAGTTATTTGTGTACAGACATAAGTACATGGACGATGCATAGCACAGGTTGTTTCTGAAACCCTGAATGAGATTGCAAATGCTTTCAGTACGCACAATTATGTTTTATTTCATATTTAATTTCACAAATTCCATATTTCACATTTAATTTTATTCCACTATTTAATGTGCTTTTAAACTTTTTTTTTTTACGTTTAGTTTATCTCCTAGAAACACAGATACTTGTAAATTTGGCCAAGGTTAACTTTCTTCACTTAGCAGCGAAACACTGTTCCTTCATGAAAGTTTAATGGTAGGAAAAGATATAAATGAGCACATAAATACAAATATTGCTTCAAAGACCTAAAGCGTTTGTGCGGATATATAGTGAGGTTAAAAAATTGCGATTTGATTATACGGCTCTAATGTTTTGTAATTTCTCCTGATGGACATTCATTTGTTCTTCAGCCCTGTGGGTGGAGAGTGTGTCGCTGACGGAGATGTTTGTAATAATAACGGTGAGCAGATGTGATGATGAAGATGGTGATGATAATGACTGTGTATGACAATGATGAGTTATGGATTCCTTCCTCTGGTGTGTGTGTGTGTGTGTGTGTGTGAACAGCTCAAGGCAGTGTGGGGGTTTTAATGACATCTGTGTGTGTGTGTGAGACTGATGTGGTCTGTGTTCTCTCACATCTCTGTTTGGGTGTGGCCGGTGCTCGTAGACGAGTGTGTGTTAAACAGGGTCACGGTAAAACATTTACTATGCCAGAAAGACTGGTTTGACCAATTCCAAAGGCCACATGAAAGGCTAATGTATAAAAGCAGCTCAGGAAACACAGCTTGATAGATTTAAACCTTTACTTGGTAAACAAGCCTCATTGTCTGTTGTCTGAAGCACAAAGCTAGAAAATATTACACCGGTCATGTGATCATCAGTACTGACCGCATGAGAGTGAGTTTGTGGTTTCTGGAGTGTCCTGGTCCTGAGGCGAGGGGCTCCGCTTGATTAAAGGATGGGATGTTAAATTAGCCTCGTCACAGTCTGCTCACAAATGCTCGGGACTCAATTTTCATTTCTTTTTATTTCGTTTAATCTGCAACAACAATTATTATTATTTTGCATCTAGTTCTATTCTATTTCATTCTCATTTTATTTTATTTTGTGTTGATAAATTTATTTATTTATTTACATAATAAATATTGATACAATTATAAATATTGATCAATATTCTATTGTCAATTCTGCAGCAACTTTTATTCTTTCAATTTAATTCTATTCTATTCTATTTCATTATAATTGCATTTTATTTTATATTGATACATTTATTTACTTAATAAATATTAGTAGAATTTTAAATATTTATAATCTTTTTCCAAATCTGCTACAATTCTATTTTATGTTTGTATTATATTTAATTCTTATTTTATTTTATAAATATGAATACAATTATTATAAATATACATTTTTTGCACTTTACAACAGTAAAATCAAGTTATTTAGTCGTATTAATATTTTATTAATTATTTTTTATAATTTATTTATGTTTTATTTAATTGATTTAATATTCCTTTTGAATTTTGCTTTTTTTTCCCATTAAAAAAATATGATTTTTTTATATATATATTTTTTTATCTGCTGTAAAGTAGGTACCATTTAAATATAAAACAAGTACCAATAACAGCAGTAGTAGTAGTAATAATTAATAAATGCATATTTTTATTTGTTTGTTTGTTTGTTTGTTTTCTGCATGTAATAAAATCCATTTATTTCACTGATGAAAAGGATGAAAGGATTGATGAGAAAAGGATTATTCGTTGATTGACACTTCAGGAGAAGTTGTGAATCTTTATTAATGAGCTCTCACAATCACAAATCTGTGAAGATAAAGAGGAAGTGGTTAAGGAAGTCGACTGCTTCTCAGAATCTGGTGTTAGACATGGTGATATGGCTGAAAAATCTGTGAAAAATCTGTATTTCAGAGTTTCATACAGCCAGATCTCTCTTATGAGAAAGAGGCCAAGTATTAGGAGGATACTGAGGAAAAGAAAAGAACAGGGAAGCGAAACCGTTTTGTTCTCATAAATAAAGGAAACACGCGTAGAAACACGGCATGAGTGCTTGGTAATTTGAGCTCTTCGTCAGAGCACACTGAACACTAAACATCAAGAATAAAACACACATAACAATGGCAGTGGAGTCTAGATCAGCTATAGGCAATTCAGATATGATGTAAGGAGCCTCCAGTATGAAATCTGGGTGAATTATCTAGCAGTGCTTTTCCAGCTCTAAGCATTTAAAAGCTTTAATCTAACATTACGGCAACGGATCGCATTGCAATCCCTCAGCTCACACACATGTGCTTACACACACACACGCATACACTTTTTCCCACACAGGGGCAAAAGAAGCAGAGAGCAGATTACGGCACAGAATGAGGTGAAGTGGGCAGCTTAAGAAGTCTGACCTATATTTTGATTTAATCAGAGTCATGTATGATTTACTCCGGCCTGTGGAGACATCGCTGGCTCCCCCTCCTTCATTTATATCATACTTACTCTCAAAAACAAACGTTTAACAGACCCGGAAAGGTGGAAGTCTTTGACACTCTTTTATTTGAATTTTGTATCATTTTTATTATATTTATTTTTACTTTATATTTAACATTTTTCTACTTTATTTATTTATTTTTTAAAATAATTTTTATTATATTATTTTTTGTTTATTTATTGACTCATTTTGTCCTCTTAGTGATTTGATGCTCAAATTGTGAATTGATGCTCTCAACACACACACAATACGGTGTTCATCTCATCTCTGACTCCATCAAGAAAGAGGAGAGTCTGTGATTATTCTCTTTGTGAGACACCAAATGATATTTCTCTGACCTTTAGATATCTGAAACACAGATAACAGGCAATTCTCAGCCAGCAACCGCTTGCCAGTCGCTTTATTTATTTCTGATAAACCACCAGAGCAAATCTGCCCTTTTAGGGCTGTAAATGACATGGGGACAATATGAAGGGAGCGTGTGGGGTCCCACAATGCTGCCCAAATAAACCAAATTCCTGCTAGAGGGCTGAGAAGTGTGAATGTCTCAGGAGGGACACGACTCAAGATTATTGTTAATGCCAAAAAAGATTGTCTGCATCTGTTGTGTGTATTCTGTGAAGCAGTGCCTGAGTTTTTTAGTTTTTATATATTTTATATATATTTTATATATAGTTTTATATATATAAATATATATATTTTCTGAGTGTTTTTTTTATCCTTTTAGTTTTTATTAAACTCATTTTTTAAATAATTTTATTATTATTTTACTCTTATTTTTTATTTATTTATTTTGCTCCTATTTTTTAGAGTTTGAATTTAATTAGTTCATAGAACACAATGAAATGTATTTCTATATTATGTATTATTTAATTAGCTCTCTTTATATTTATTTTTATCTTATTGAATTTTTACTATTTCTTGTTATTTATTGAATTTTTTATTACATTTTCTTTTTTCCCCTTTTAATTTTTTATTTAATATTTTTATTAGTATTTTTATTTACACTTATTATTATTTGATTATTTAATGTTTGTTCTTATTTCTAATTTATTGTTTCATTAATAAAATTTGTTAATTTTTACCTTATTATATGCATATTTTAATTACTCTTTATTGTCTGTTCTTTATTTTCATTTTATTATTTTCTTTTGTAATTAAATTTATTTTACTTTTATTATGTTTAAATATAATTTTTATTCTATTAACCCCGATTTATCTATTTGTTTACTGTCTTTTTCTCTCATTTTTTTCAAATAATTTTTACCCTTCTAATGTTTTGCAAACCTTCTTGTAGCTGTGTCTCAGATATGGACATTTTAATTTCCGCCTCTTGTAGTTCACAATTAGCCTAACGCCTTGAGATCTGAGGGGTTAAATGTGCCAGGGTGTCATTGTCCGGGCTGAGAAATGTCTAAACGAGCTCATTAATTACCATCCCTGCTCTCTGTTAGCGCACGAACCCTTCACTTGCATTCACATTACCATCTTCCTCTTCAGCAGCTGCGGTAATGAATGATTTCCACAGTGACTGCTCCTTTGGCACAAGCCGAGGGAGAGCTGTGCCAGAGAACCCCGAGCTCCTGTTATGAAGCTCAGATGAATCGTTGCTCTGTCGGACTGGACTCTTACATCACAGCGCGGTTCAAATGGCTGCGGTGGGATTCTCTGCATTGCTCAGAAAGGAAAGGATTGTGACTTTGCATGTGGAATAGCTATTTACACCCGAATCGTCAGTAATTTACTGTGGTTTACAGGCCTGTTGGGTGGCGTTCAGATTTCTGGATGATAATTGCACATCGTCGGTCTCTGAAGTCTTGGTGTGTATCGAATTTAATTGCCTGCTAGTATCACAGGCGATTACATGCCCTAAATCCTGTTTTGTGCAGATAAAAACACTTTTACTTGTACTAAATGCTTTAGCACACCCTCGCATAATTGTTTTGCAACTTCTTGATCCGCCCAACAAACAAAATATTCCCAGTTTCTGCATTATTTATCGGGCCTGCGCTGCAGGATGCTCGACGTGTAGACCTAAATATTGTGTTAATGCCTTGCTTTGGCAACAAGGACGTGGACAACACAGAAGCCAGTATACATTAGCATATTAATGTGCCGTTGAATAATTAATGAATCTAGAGGTTGATTAGCTGTCAGGTTCATGGACGGATCACAAATCCGTATGGGGCGGGCTGGATTTAAGTGAGGTTAAAAGCACATTAGGGGATCCTTTTGAACATTTTACAGCCTTTTAATGTGTCATATTTTTGTGTGAGTGCAGGATAATTAATAGCCTATATGATGATAATGCCGTTTGGATTTTTCTTATGTCAGGAGCTAAGTATCATGTGATGCATTTGTATATTTTTTACATTTATGGTATGTATAGTACTACGGTAAACATAGTGTGTGTGTGTATGTATGTAAATATATATATATATGCCTTATCAGCCAGATTTCTGACCCTCAAAGACCTGTTATTTTGCTTTTAAATAGTCCAGATACACTCTGCTCGTGATTCTAAATTAGTAGCACCTGTTTAAGGTCATTAGCATGAGAGTGTCATAAAGACACCTGTGCACCCCACAATCAGCCAAAGTCTGAGTAGCAACATGGGCAAAACCAAAGAGCTGTCAAAAGACACAAGAGACAAAATTGTTGACCTTCACAAAGCTGGAAAGGGCTACGGGGCAATTGCCAAGCAGCTTGGTGAAAAAAGAACTGTTGGTGCAATTGTCAGAAAATGGAAGAGGCTAATGATGACTGTCTCTCCTCGTGGGGTATCAATGATGCTAAGAATGGTGAGGAACAGGCATGAAAATCCCTCACCTTTCTGCAAAATGTGCTGTTTTGAAGCCAAAACGGGTGACCCACGTGAATCGTGTAGATCCGCTGAGAAATTATTTTTGAGGCGTCGGGGTCTTGGAAAAGTCAGTCTTGTATGGTATTTATTGATTATTTAAAACTTAATATAAAGTGGATTTGAGCAATTTCAAATCTTGAAAGCCGAGCGTCGCACGTTCATAGACCGTGCGAGCCATCCACTGACATCCAGGGTGCCGCTTCTTCCTGCTGGACAGTCTGCGTGGGTGAAGACGACAGGGGTGAGATCCACTATTTAATTTTCGTGGTGTTTATTTGTCACCAAAGGCTTAGGCTTGACATGCAGCACATTTTGCAAGCGGAAGTTCTTTATTTTCAATAGAGCCAAGCAGTTTAAAATCCAAAGTAGAAATGATTGTGTAACTGACAGCGCCTAGGTTGCCTAGTAACAGCAGATGGTACAAAAGTGCACGCGCCCAAGCGAATAAATTACATTTAATGCTAAAGTACTGTTAACCATAATACAAACATTATTTCAGTGTTTAGGGCAGAACGATGCAGCTCTGGTTAAACAGCAGGATGCTGGGTTGAAATGCAGCTGGAATTGGTCGTGGATTCAACTGGATGGCAAGGTCATAATAAAAGGGCAAGAGGTGTCTTTAGACAAATGTCAGTACAGTATTTTTTTCAAAATCTGTGCTTGGCTTATTATTCCATTCAGTTTATTTGCCTACTGTGAAATTGGCAAAGTTGGCTTTTTAAAATTGGCTTTTAACAAACATGTTTTTTCTGGCATGCTCTGTCTGCAATAGCAAATAGCATTTGTAGTTGATTGTATGTTTTTCGATAATGGTAGAAAACACTTACTAGGTTGATTTCTTTGCCCAAAAAAACTTGGCTGTCAATTATGATGGAAGAATAAACAAGTTAATTACAGCATGTCCACGAAAGAGGCCATAATATTTATTCTGTGGGAATCCCCCCACCTCCATCAGAGGCCACATCACCCCTCGAGCACCATTCTCACCTTTTTGACCCCTGACCCATTTTCTTGCCTGGAAGAATCTACACGGGAGGAGCTGGTCAATGCCCTGAAGAGAGCTGGGACCATTGTTTTCAAGGCTATTACCAGTTATACACTAAGACGTCATGGTTTAAAGTCTTGCATTGTACAGAAGGTTTCCCTGCTTAAGTCAGCCCATGTCCAGGCCCGTTTGAAGTTTGCCAGGGAGCATCAGGATGATCCAGAGGAGTTATGGGAGAATGTCCTGGGGTCAGATGAGACCAAACTTTTTGTTTGGTCTTAACTCTATTCGCCGTGTTTAGAGGAAAAAGAATGATCATTCTCTGCACGGGACAGGAGGACTGCACTGTATTAAGGAGAGGAAGAACGGGGCCATGTATTGTGACATGTTGGGCAGCAACTTCGTTCCCTCAATCAGAGCATTAAAGATGGGTCATGGCTGGGTCTTCAAGATGACAATGACCCAAAGCACACAGCCAAGAAAACCAAGGAGTGACTCCGTAAGAAGCATCTAGAGAAGATCTGTATGGAGGAGTGGGCCAAAATCCCTTCTGCAGTGTGTGCAAACCTGGTGAAGAACTACAGGAACCGTTGGACCTCTGTAATTGTTAACAAAGGCTTCTGTACCAAATATTACATTATTTTGATTCAAGTGATCAAACACTTATTTGACACAGTAATTTACAAATAAATTGTTAAACAAATCATACAATGTGGATTCCAGATTCTTCATTTTAGATTCTGTCTCTCACAGTGGAAATGCACCTATGCTGAAAATTGTAGACCCTTCCATGATTTCGAAGTAAGAGAACTTGCAAAATCACAGGGTGATCAAATACTTATTGACCTCACTGTAAATATTCGCATAAATCCAAAGCTTTGTAATTAGCTTGAATTAAATTATAAATTAGCTACAAAATTTCCCCTCTTCAGGTTTAACTTTGTGTTCACGTTCATGCTAGTTTTTGCCAAGAATACGGTAGAAAAAAAAATTGGACTGTTATATTGTTTTCATTTTATAATATGTTTGGTATTGAAATGCTTATGCATCTGACATCCCTATTTATTTTTTTATAAACATGACAGAAGCTGTTTGGGGACAATAATTAGACTAAAGACTTGTTGCTTGTCAACATTTTTCAATTTACGTGACATCATGCTGCATTTGAGATACAAAGCAGGGTGCATCAGAGAAAGCTTCAGTTATGGAGCGAGAGTCTGTTGTTTGCAATTAATGGATCCCGAACAAGACAAAAAGGTGATTTAGTTTCCGTCTTGCCAGGAAAAGCCACCACCCTTTGTCCTACATATGTCCAGTCTAAAGGACAGCAGACATTGATCCGCCACCCTTCTGCCTACAGGGAATGATTTTTTAATTAAACACACTGACCCGACATCAGTTTGGACAGACATCTCTTTCCTAAAGACCAGCCGGTGATTCATAATGACTGGTCAGACCTCAAAAAACAGACACGAGAGAAAGATAAAGCCATTTACCCTTTTCCTGGTTTCCTGCAGCTGGATGAGGGCTTTCCCTGTAGAAATCTTTGATAATTCTCATTGCGGCTGGGTATTCAAACATACAGCTTTCTCGTTTCTCAATGCGAATTCGGTCATCTGCTTGAACACTGAAAGTCAAACAGTAGGTTTAAACAGGACAACTGCACCAGATAAAACTTCTATGAGAAATAGGAAAATGTTCTTGCATATTTTTTATATTTGTATTATATCACACAAACACACAAAACACACAGGAATATTGTCCTGCTCAGGATTTTAAGCTTACTATAGTAGAATAGACTACAATTGACTACAAAGTTTTGTCCTTATAGATACATAAAAACAACGTAAAATATCCTTCCTAAGATTATTAAATGTTTTTGAAAGACGTCTCCATCATGGCTTATATAACTATATTTTAACAAATATATTTCTCAGCTGTCATTACTTCAGACTACACATGGTCATTTAGAAATTAATCTAATATGCTATCTGCTCAAGAAAGATCTGTAGTTATTACCAGTGTGAAAACAGTTGTGCTGCTTAATATTTTTTCTAAATTTTGATAAATTTATCTTGTATTATTTTTTGAAGAGAAAATTTCAAAGAAAAGTTTTGTAAAAGGAATTCTTTGCAACATTACAAATGTATTCGAATGTGATCAAATGTGTCCTTCCTGAAATTGCAATACTTGCTATAATTCATTACGTACAATAATGAGAACGTAATGAACTATAAAAGAAATAATGGAAATGTAAAAACATTTTAGGCAGTATGCTTTATTATGAAGTTATGTCTCAATTAAAAAAATTAAATAAAATTGGCTAAATCTTTGTGAAATTACTCATCACGGTTCAAATTCTTGTCAGCAGAGATTAGGGTTTTTGTTTGTTTCATCCTAAAGCGTTGGATACCAGTGGATTTTCTCAGTGCATTTAAGGTGCATATTAGTCTTACACACGAGCACGCTTCAACATCAGTCCATTCACTTCTGCTTCCCCCGCCATTCAACACCACAGAGATCTCAAGGACGCAGGTTTTCTTTGTATCTCTGTGCTGTTGCAACCAATGAACATATGTGGTCTATGCAAGCGTGCATCCAGCTTTATCTTACCCAACAGTCTAATCGACTTGCTGAAAAAATAGTAATGATTAATTTAAACTGGTATTGTGACCACGGGTCAATGTTTTCACAGATCACAACTATGCAAACACACTCACAAGAGGTAGCTGGCTCATAAATATGTCTATGGCCTTTTCTCCTAATAATAATATTTATATGCATTCTTTACTGACGGCAATATCTTAGGTCATTTTAATGTTTTTTTTTTTTTAATAAATAGAAATATTCTATACAGTCTCTCAATGCACAATTACAGTGTGCATTACTGCCCCAAATCATGCTGACAGCATTTTGATCCGTTAAAGGGTAGATATATTTTTTTTGTTATTTACTTAATCTCTTTTTATTCCAAATCTGCTTGTTTCTTATGTTGAGCACAAAATAAGTTATTTTAAAGAATTCAAATGATTGTAGGTCCTGACTGGCCTTCAAAATAGAGAAAGAAATACCATGGAAGCCAATGGGGACAGTCTACTTCCAATTACCTGAATTCTTCACAATATCGTTTAACATAAGAAAGAAAAAGGCATGATGACAAAACATTTCATGTTCGCTCAGTGTTTGCTCTTGTCCTGACGGCTCCGCCAACAGATGTGTTTTATGAAAGGCAACTAATTCAAAAACCAGTTTCGACTCTTAATGTAGAAACTTTTCTACCCACATTGGCTATAAAAGCCAAACAATGAAAACAGGAGGAAATATGTCAAGCTATTTTGAGGAATAATCAACAGACAAAATCCTGTGAGGAAGCGTGATTGTGTTTTGTATGAAGAAATTAAATGAGTTTGATTGGTACGGCAGAGGAGCATTCAGAATCCATTTCAAGTTACCAGTGCGCCCTGGGAGAAATTGATGGCAGTGGCACCTTCAACACACCACCTGCAATTCCTCTGAGGCTCTCATTAACCCACAGCACTGCAACCACTCGGCAACAGTTGCTATGGGTCCTCCCGCACTATCACACCCCTGAGAACTGAAGCACATGGTTGGCAGTGGAAACCAGTACACCTTACAATAGTCTGTACTGCCGTATAGTATTTACAGCAACATGAAGAATGGAATGGAAACATGGAGAACAAATGTGAGACATTAACAATGATGATAAATTGGCTCCCCATTATCAGTATTGTAGAATTAGAAAAAACACAAAGGTTGCTTGAAGTTGATGCAGATTTTAAAGGGATAGTTCATCACTGTCAGGTTTCCACAAAAAAAGCAACTACCTCTTGGAGGAGGTAGTAATGACATTGTTAAAATAGTCCATGTGACATCAGGGCTTCAACCGCATGTGTGTCGAGGTCTGACATGGAAGAGAAGAAATTATTCTTTGTGCACAAAAAGTACTGTTATAGCTTCCATTTTAATGTCCTTAATTCCAGGCCTTGAATATAGTAGCCCTGTCTGTGAAGGGTCAGAAATTTATCTGATTTTATCAGAATTATGTTATTTGTATTCTAAAGATAAAAAAGGGTTTGGAACGATACAAGGGTGAGTAATTAATGATAATTAATGAAATAATTTTGGGTTAACTGTGCCTTTAAAACACTTTCCAATGAGTCATTCATTTCCAACTTCCATATAAAAACAAACATCAACCATCACTTGATCAAATGGAGGCTTACCGACAGCACCTGTGCAAACCCGCACAGTTCACACTCTCCATTTTAACAGGTCTTGATTTTAAGCTACCTAACAACAGTGCCCTTTAAAGCTTGTATGCAGACATGAATGCCCACGCAGTGATTTGACAGTTGTTCAGGTGAATAGGTCAGAGGCTTTAACCTTTAAACACTCTGATGTATAATTCTGCCTCATGCTCCTTTTTCCCCCAGATTTTCAAGCACCGTTAATACAATATTAGAGGTTAGATTCATGGAAAAACGATGACAGGGCTATAAAGGAGGAAAAGATAGCAAAGAACCACAAGGCCAGACATGTTTGGTTATAAAACACAAGGAGGTAAAATGAGGCAAAGAATTAGCAGCTGGAGACAAGACAAAGGCTGGGAGAACATGACTGAAACCACATAATTAGGAAAAGAAGAGGGCCATCAGGACAATTAAAGCTTAGGTGTGAGATTTCTGCACAAATACACCAATCAGGACTGAAAAAAAATAATAATAATAATTACTGTTTATTAAATGGGTCTCTGTCTGGCATTGGTCAAGCAAACTCGCCTCCAAACTCTTACCATTGACAGTACAGAAAGATATAGATCGAGTCTGATTGGGAGGCTGGAGTATGTGCTCCTCACTAATTTAATCTATTACCTTCCTCGGCCCTCTTAGTACCTTTAAGCGTTGCCCTTGGCAACAGCGATCACAGTCACAGGGATGAGCCAGTCAAAAATAAAATCAACAACATTGGTCTCATTTAAAAGACAAAACAAGAGATGTTGCCCCTGTCAACTGAGCAGTGTCTCTCTCAGGACTGCAATGGTCATTTCTCCTTTCCTCAGGAAGTTAATAGGTTTAGCTTTGTGATGACCCTTGACTGTCGGGGCTAGCATCTTTGAAACTATTCACTCACTTATTTACTCATAACTGTTTATTGTAAACAAAAATGACGGCACTTCTAAAAGTGTGCTTACTATCGTGGAGCCCAATTCATAACCTGCATGTTCTTCTACAGCAGAGGTATCCAAATCTGGAGGGTCACTGTCCTGCAGAGTTTACCTCCAACCCTGAACGAAGGATAGATGTCTTCAGACTTGCTGAAGATCAAGCTTCAGGAGCAGGATTGGACTGCCCTGTTCTAGAGTTAGGACATGTGAATGCAGAGCTGAGAATGTGTTGGTGGCTACAAAAAAACTGTTAGATTTTTAATTGTTCAGCATCCTTTTTACATGAAGCACTAGATGCCAGCCAATTAGTAGCCATTTTTGCTATGCTTTTAAAGTACCACTGAGGTACTCATTACTGTCCTTAAAGTGTCATGAACCCCCCCTGTTTCAGCACATGGTCTTTAACGCCTTTAACGCCTTACACACTTTTACAGACATATGATTAAAATATCTTCAAAAAACAGAAAGAATAAAGGCAGCTACTTTTTGTTTACATTTCTGTCAATTTTCGGTATTGGTTTATCACAGTAATGACCTCATGACCAGATTTATATGCATGCACATATTTCATTTGAAGATAACATGATTTCTGTGCATACACTGCTATTATTGTTTTCACTGATGCAACCTGTTTATATCTGTGACTGCTTGATGGGTCATGAAATCTACATTTTTTCAGAGATTTTGATATTTTGCACGTCACAGAAGACAATACTAGCATCCGATCACCAAAAAAACAGTGAATTTTAAGTCCTTTTTTCCCCCCCAAAATGCCACTATGGTGATTCCGGAGAGACACAGAGGAGACAAAATATTAAATAAATTCATCAAAATCCTTTTTTTTCCCTTTGCATACAAAAGGTATTCTCGTAACTTCATAACATTCAGATTGAGCCACGGATGGCAGGTTGACTATTCTGATGTCTTTCATACTTTTCTGGATGCTTGGCTGTGTCTTTTACCTGGCAGTTAATGGGACAGTCTCAAGCCTCCTGGTTTTCATCTGTATACATCTAGATATCATGCATTCTTTCTCTCTACTTCAGATGTTCTCAGCATAATGAAATTATCCACAGATAATCTGGCACAGGTTTTAGGCCGTGTGCCATTCCTGATGCAACTGAGTTCTGAAAGTGCACCAACCTTTGCAACCCCAGTTCTGGGACTAGATACCATACCATCACCTGGATTATGCTTAAGAATGTCTTACAGCAAAACCACACAAAAAAACTATCCATTATCAGTTAAAAGCTGTGTGCAGCACTTTAATGCAGACACTTCAACTCAATGATGAAGCAGCAGCTCAGCCCTAATGAATACCATCCATTCTATTAATCAATGTTGAGCAACCTAGAGGGAGATACTGCCACTCTTGTGGAATTCTTCTCAATTTGAGGTATCCTAAAAAACAGGAGCATAAAGTGCACTTGCCTATGTAGAATAGAACATACACGTTATTTGCAGCCTATTTTAGCCTATGTGTTTATTTAACTATGCGTCCATAAAAATATAAAGGATTTCTGTTGGCTTAGCTATGATCATGCACACTGCAACACACTTAACTGTGCAACAACATACCTTTAAATAAGTATTTTCACGTTTTTGAAAGTTCTCACAGGAAATGAAACGTGATGTCAGTAACTAGTTGCCAGTCATTCACTGCCATCTAGTGGTTACAGTCAACAATTACTAGATACTATGGGCTGGTTTCCCGGATAGGATTAGAATACAGCCTCCACACACTCAAAGAAAGCAAACAACAACAACAACTAAAGAACAAACAACAACAACAAAAAACACTTAAGAGTGGTGCAAGTAAATGCAACAAGTGCCTTAGAGTAAAATAGCATATTGATTGTATGCTGTAAGTTGTCATGTTTTGGGTAGCGAGGTAGCACTTATTCCTCAGCAGTTCATTCTTATGTGTACTCCATTATTTGTCAGGTTATTTTTGCTCATAGAAATACATTGTTCACTGCTGTAACATGATGTGATGGGATTTGTACTCATTATTGTATATACAATTAGCTGTAGTAGCCCTATTATAAACGGTCTACGATGTAGCATCACACAAACATGCTCAATCACAATAAAATGTTCTGTACGACATGAATATTTACCTGGACAAAGCGATGTTGCGTAATAACCTCTCAGTTGCTTCTGAAAGGTCCGAAGGAACCAAGATCTCTACAGGTTGTATTTTCAGTACCCTGGATTCCAGCTCTGAACGGGAAACTGTGTCTTTAAAACAATCCACCATCAGGTCCCCAATGCTCGGCTGGACCACCTAAGTTCCAAAGGGAAGACAGGGTTGTCATAGTGAGCTTTAAAAGTTACTGTATAATATGGGATTGTTTTGACCAGCTAAAAGACTATGTAGTATTCCAACAACTACACTATAATGACTTACCACCATCCCTACATTCAGCTCCTTGCTCTGTTTATCAAAACTCTCGCTCACACACATTAAATAGTTGTTGCCACTGTCCTGCACCACATCTTCAGCTTGCTCCAAATCTCCCAGCTTTAGCAGAGGATTCACATCTGAGAAAAATATATTGAAATCATTGATATATTGAAATATTGATTTATTGAAATCATAATAAAAATAATAAGAATAATGAATCAACTGAGTAGGAGCACAAAAAATACCTTCTCCAACAAGCGTGGATTTGGTGTAAAGTGCATGTAGTTGACGTGTGAACAAAGAACTCTTGTTGGTGCTGGAGGCCTTGATGGCTGTGGTTTCGGTCTGCTTGACCACACCTACCTAAGAATGACATTTACATTTAGTCATTTGTAGCAGACACTTTTATCCAAAGCGACTTACAAGTAAGGGCAATAGAAGAAATCAAAACCAACAAATAGCAATAATATGTAAGTGCTAAGACAAGTCTTGTGCAGTACACGCAGCAGGCAATCATTTTTTATAATAAACAAAAAGGAATCAAGTAAATAGACTGAAAAAAGAACAAAGACTGCTTGTGTTAGAGGGTCAATTTAGACATGATGAAATCACCATAAATCAGAAAACTGATAGATTTACTTGTCTCTGAGAAATGTTGGAGAACATTTGTAATTAAGAACATCAGTGACCTTGTAGCCCTGAGAGACCAGTCGACGAACATGCACAAACAGGCGATGAGTAGGGATGCTGGCCGTCATGAAGTTATGGTCCAGATGACAAGTGATATTGAGTTCCTTTGCAGCAATCTTCAAAAAAAAAAAAGAAAGAAAATTGTACTCATGGTAAATCTTTCATAGTCAATTATCATTTATGTAAACAGGTCAATGTCACTGTATTAAAGGAATATTTGACCCCAAATGTAAAAATGTGTTTTTAAAATTCACATGAGCTTCTGTTTACCATATTTGTTGAGTTCTGTGGACATTGATTACTTAAAATTAAGCAAAGAGTGTCTGAAAATGCACAGCTGAGTAGAGAAGCACTAAATAATCTAGCACACACTTCTCAGAGACCTGAGGCAGTGGTAGTGTTTTTTTTAGTTTTTTTTATAAGACAAGTGTTTGGAATCCACCATAAAGTACTTGATTTTTATTTTAACAAAAATTTTTAACAAAAGTCTAATGGGTTTGGAAAAACATGATGGCGATGATTTTGTTTGTGGCTAAATTTATCCTTTAAAAATGTAATTTTCACCAATGTCTGCTGTTTGTGATGGGTTGCTTTAGTTCTTACCTCTGCATCCTCACCGAAGAACCTGTACTTGTATCCACACTCAACACAAAGCACAGTGTCTGCGTGTTGTTTTTTGATCTCCATGTACTGTTCCTCTAGAGGAGTGTACATGGTCTTGGTTCCCCTGTTGCGAACACCAGGCTCTTCTGAACTCTTTTTGATCACAGTATTCTTAGCAAACTGACTAAAGGAAAACTCCTGAAAACAGAAAAAGTACAAACATCCTCGTTAGCGGCCATTCTGGCAAACACTGAGAATGAGATTAGCTGTGTTTTCTGACAAAATGACAAATCAAGTAGTGTACTTCATAAGCACCCGGATCTGTAAAACACAACAGTCTTTCAACTGAAAAGTTTTGTATAGAACCAAACCTGTTTAATCTTAATAGGCTCTTCTTTGACCTCTTCATCCAATTGATTGTAGGAATTCATTACATTGTGTTGTTGAGGGGCAGAAATCTCAGCTTTTGCAGAGTCTGAATGCTCCACATGATCAGAGCTTCCGGCGCAGCTAAAATCCTTAAGCCTTGCCAAGGTGGCATGGCTGACACTGGCTTTAGAGGATGCCATCTTATCTATTGCATATAAACGAGTAAGAAAATTAAAAGAGGCTAATACACAAGCAAGAATTACAGTTAGTGGTGCACCGTCAGCATATTTTATCATGTACTGTACTTTTGTTTTCATGCCTTACGAAAAAAAAATTAAGTTTCCAGACTAGGGTCGACCGATTATTACCACCAATATTATCCATATCTGCCATTTTCAAAATCAATGCTGATAAAATATTTCATACACATTTAAAGAAAGTTTTTGTCAGAGCCCTTGTTGTTCTTTACTTTGACATTAATTTTCATCAATATATCAATATATGTATATATACACACAGGTTCAAAAAATTCAGTCTTGATCTGTAATAATTGGCATCGACCCTGAAAACACATGGCCTAGCAGTTGACCCCTACTCTTCCCGGCAAATAAATGTTGCTAGATATAAAGAGAATAGTGGGTCAGTGAAAGCATTATTCACAAATCTGAAAAGTGTTGAGCCCCACTTACTGTGCATGCCAGAAGAGACATTTTTTTGTTATTTACCATCTTATTAATCGTGCCTATTGTAAAGTAAAAATGTGAAAACCACAAAAACAAATAAGTGACATGCATGGTGCAGGTGTCCTTACAGGTGCTGGGGGTCACCATGCACTCCTCATCTTTCTCCTCCACCACACTGTGAAAGAGTTTAGGCCGTTTCTCTGAAGACATTCCTCCATCAGATAACCTCTTCTAAAATAGCACAAGTTATATTTCAGTCTGTGCTGTTTCGAAACAGCTAAAGCTTCTCGCATGCGCTGCATCTTGTACTTGGAACTGTTAATATGACTCTATGGTATGAAAGGAGCACAGAGTTAAACAAGCTGTTCCTGCCCTGCATATAATGCTCTTACCTTTCCTCTGCACTCATGGCGTCCTTCCTGGCGTTTAATCCCGGGCTGGTCAGTTGGTTGAGATTTATCGTTTGCACTTGTAAAGAATCTGCTGATGGTTGACTGAGTGCTGGACTTTTTGGAAGATTTGGATGCACTGCCATTTTTGACACTTGCATGCATTTTACAGGGTTAACTGGTTAGGAACGTGTCTGTAGCATTTACTTTGTTTTAGAAAACAAGCCAAAACTCTGATGATTAAAAATAGTCACCAAAAGAGACTAGGACAGCTGATCATGTTGGCGCGTGAATGACGTATCCAGTGCGTCTCGCGCGCGCGAACCCTGCTGTTCTGCAGAGGGTGAGAGATGCGCTTCAAGAGCGCAGGCAGTGCAGTGATGCAGAGGGGGGAAGCGGCGCTAGATAGGCGCAGTCCTCCGTTTACAGAGATCTGCTTTGTGGAGAAAAATTTTTTAACTGTTACAACAGATCGATTTGTGCTACCCTGTTAATTTTTTTTTATCTCCCGTTAAAAAGTAGGTATTACAAATAAAAAAAAAAGTGTTTTATTAATGTCTACACCTATCGAAACCCTAAACCTTCCCTTACAGTAATGCAAATATAGTAATTATACGTTATATTTGCGGTTTTGCTTCCTAAAACACACATTTAGATTTAAAAAAATGTGAGTGATGTAATATTTTAGGCTTTGATACATTAAGGAAAGACTGTCTTCAAACTTCTGAATATAATGTATCCAGCTAACTTACTGGAATTCCATAAATATTTTTTTCTCCGTATTATTTTGTGTATTATTAATGTCTACACCTACCCGAACCCTAAACGTACCCTTACAGTAATGAACATACAATAAATGTTGCTCAAGGCGAGAAAAATTACGCAATACTGACGTGCGCAGTAAGCCCTGATAGGAAAATCTCAAGGGTAGGATAAAATGTTAGAACATCGGCAATCGCAAATTAACAATGCTGATTTAAATGAACTGTAACAGTTCGCGGGCGCGCGCGCGCGTGTGTGTGTGTGTGTGTGTACTTGGCTGGGTGCATCTGTAAGTTTTTTTTTTTCAATAGCTGCTTTTGTGAAAACACATCAGTGTAGCATATTTGAAAACTACACTATTGATTTTATAATTAATGAAACAGTGTATAAAAAGCAATTAAATATCTTACACTGACCCCTGGTTTCACAGACAAAGCTTAAGTTTAGTCCAAGACTAAAATGTAAATCTGAACTGTTTTAAACTCGTAATGACTGATCTTAAAACATGTCAGTACCTTTGTTTTGTCTTCAGATGCACACCAGTAATGCTTTTTTCTAACGCATGTTTATAAAAAAAAAACAACTAAAATGTCCTAATTGAATTATGGCCTAATCCTGGCTTAGGCTGAAACGGCCCTAAACAAATTAAACACTCCCTAAAACACACATTTAGATAAAAAAATGTGAGAGAGAATGTGTAATATTTTAGGCTTTGATACATTAAGGAAAGACTGTATTCTGAACTTCTGAACTACGTTAAATAAGCAACAATTTTTGAGAATAATAACAATAATAAGAGAAAACAGATTTCAAAACATTTTTTTAATTATCATTATTTGTCATGAAAGGCTTTTCAACCAGTGGATTGAGTTACATTTCAACTCTCAGACTGTAGGGGCCTTATGTGAAACTGAACATGTACACGGAGCACAGACACAAAATTAAAATGAGAACACAAGAGCACCAAATCTTCAAGATATTTAATCATAACTTCTGTGACCTGATAGCCTTTTTAAAATGAGGGAGGGAAAAAAAATGAAATTGATCAATGATCATTTTAAGGTATTCAGCACACTGGCAATTAAGAAAATGAGAATCCAGCATCAACCATAAATGAATAAACAGATTAAACATTTTCAAATACTGAAATTATACAGAACTTTCTACTTTGCAGTGCTTAGCCATGATGATTCAAATCAAAAGATATGATATAAAAGTGCACATAAATTACTCAAACACTACAAATGTGTTATGATACTGAAACCTGTAGTTATTCTGTCGATGCAAAAAACAACAACACTGAATTGCATAGAAGCCTGTACTCTCTAGTCCCCCAAAACAATATAAGCTACACTTCTTAAGACCAAACTTGTTCTCAAGACAATGAAGATGATCTGATTTCAATGCTAAATGTGTTCAACATAATCTTAACCTACATTTGAAGCCACTCAGACCATGAAGTGAACGTTGCAATTGGTGAGGTCTTCTAAAACTGTATAATAATGACAATATCTCTAGGGATGGTTTTAATGATTGGTTATATTTGGCCTCAAAATAAATATCACACAAGGATAATAAGTCTTCATTTAAAGAGTAAGTTTTCAGATATATTCATAGAGTTCTCTTATAATGCAATCACTAAACTACTGTTATTTGTATTGATAAAGTAGGCGTTACTATAGCAGATATTTGCCCGGTATGGCTAAGAAACCCCTGAGCACACACATCACACCAACACGATTCAAATATTGAATGGAAACACTCCACGCTTGACCAAAACGAGAAAAAAAAACATTTTATCCTCTAATTCACACAATTACCTTTGAATTTCAAAATTGGTGTTTGCTATGACTGCACTTTCGTAATGTATTTATCTGATACAAATTAAAACGCAGAACAGAAACATGACATTTTTTTATCTTGAGACTTCGTTTCTTTTAAAAATCCCAGCATAGTTATTTGAAGCAGAACATATAAATGAAATATGTCCGTCCATAAACGATCTCCACACCAAACAACGCCTCAATATCATCCCAGACAGGGAGTTTCAAAATGAACATCTACTATATCATTTAAAATAATGTTGTGTACTGTGAATGCAGTCTGAATTTCCTGTGCAAACTAGAAAGTGCACTGTAAAAAGTGACATAAGAGAACTTGTGAAAGCACAAGTAATTCATACTTGTCATTGAACACAAACGTACCGCGTAGTAGAACCAATACATAAAATAAGAGTCATTTTATTTTAGTTAGTACAAACTAAAGTCTGTCCAGCCTCCTGTTGTAAAGTAAGATTCACATTAAACGTGCAGAGATGTGCCTGAGATCAGATCAGAGGCAGCAGCTTGACCATGATGGTAATACTTAGAAGCCCCTGATGCAGGAGCTACTGGGAGAAAACTAAGATGATGAATAGTGAGACAGTACTCATTTATACCAGAATCAAAACTGACTTGTGTCTATTTGGACAGATGAATCAATCTGAATAGTGTTTTTATAGAACAGAAGAGTGAAAGAGATACAAGGAACTAAGGATCAGGTTCGATTTCACTATCTATCATGTATCCATGTCCGTAGGGGCTGCAAACTGCTATTGCGTCACCACTGCATCACAGAAATGTGTGTAGTGTTAATGAAACCACAAAGCTTGGATAATCTTTAGATGAGGTGTTGCCAGAAACTGCTGGTGTTTGTTTTGCTTTCCCTCAAAACGTACCTTCAGCTGATTTTTTGGAAGGAATCTAATACACAAGGATTTAATTTTTAATAATCCAATAAAAAGAACTGAATACACATTATTTATCCCCCTGTAGAAACATTCAGTTATGACAAGTGTACCACGTGAAGGAAGTGTTGGTTGAAATTTGATATTTGAGCAGAAAAACCATAGAAAATTGCTTTCTGGTGTTTTTTTTTTTGTTTTTTTGTTTTTGTTTTTTTAGATGTTTAATTGTCCAATTATATAGAGAAATAATATAAAATAAAGTAATGTGCTTAATATAATTAAAAACATGATCTTAATAAAACATAAAAAACTAAATAAAGGAGATAGCTATTTATCATTAAGTTACTGCTTACATTGTTTTTTTTACAAGTGTTGTGTAATTATAAATAGATATTTTCCTCTGTATAATATGATGTGAAAATGTCATCTTTTTTTACATTCATCTTCTGTGACGTCTCCACTTAAAACAACAGTTATGTCACATACACTCACACACAAACAAACTATACACACACACACTTGTCATCTAAATGATTGACCTTTTTCCCTATTCCCTCCCGCAGCTCCACAGATGAGGTGTGCTTTACGTGCGATTGAGTGTCTGGAAGATTCTGGAGATCTGGAGCATGACAGGGCCTGTCTCAGGATCGTTCATCCACTGCGTGCTGTTCAGAGGGTTCTCCAGCATGTCCTCGAATGCTGCAAAGCCAGGAAAAATATGTCTCAGCCACATCCAAACAACTGACACGGACTTGACTGCGTATACTTGAAAATACAGTTTAGTCTGTTTCACTGAACTGTAGTCTTGGATTTCAAACATGTTTTTTTTTTAATCACATTAAATGTGTTAACAAATATTCTGTAAATCATCTTGTAGCATATAGTGTTATCAATGGCCAAGGCCATCACAGGAAACACCTACTGACAGTAATCACATGCTTGGAATAATTATAACTATTATTTTTTTATAGTTTTGAAAGATGTGTCATATACTCACAAAGTTAATCATAAAAATAGAACAACAACAAAAAAACAGTAATATATATGTTGTTACATTTTAAAATAACTATTTTTAATATTAATCCTGTTTTTGATCAGCCTTTCAATTTATTTTGTAAAATCTGTGATTAATTACTATTCAAATGTTTGAGCAAAGTATGATTTAAAGTATGATTTAAAGTATGATTTAAAAAAGAATAAATAAATAAAAAATACTTTTGTTTAACAAGGACAAGTTACATTAATTAAATCTGACAATGTTACAGTAAAGACAATTTAAATGTTACAAAAAAATCTAATGTTGTTCTTTTGAACTTTCTATTCAAAGAATCATAGAAAAGTAAATAGACTTTAAAATATATTAAAATGTTTATTTTTAAATAGCAATAATATTTCACAACGTTACTGATTTTTCTTTCCTTATCAAATCACTGCAGCTTAAATGAACAAAACAAACTTCTTTCAAAAACAAACCTTTTGGCCACTAGTGTAAAGAAATAAAATAAACAGTGTCCAGACCTCAGAAACCATTTCAGCACTTCCAAGATTAAGTCCTTTCTGCAACCGTGGCTAGAAAGCAAGCCGCTTCTGAGAAAGTCCAATATAATTCTGGATATTGTGAAAAGCCATCTGACAAAACCTGAAAGGCTTTAACTGCTGCGGTCTGATGAAATGAAAATCAAGCACTCTGGCCTAAAAGCAAAGTGCTGCGTTCACCACAAACCACACAGAGCTCAACACCCAGATAACGTCATCCTGCCATCAAGCACGGTGGTAGTGGCAGCAAGCATCATAGGTTTGGGTTACCGTTCAGCTGGATGAACTGGAAAACTCGCTGTCATATTAGGCCAAATGGACAGAATCAAATAAACACTTGAAAAACCTAAAATTACATGTTTTGATCTGTCTTCTACAGAAAATTAGGAGCAAAATAAAAAAAAAACTCACCTAAAAGAGTCTTGGGGTTTGTGAGACCAAGCTGTACCACGGGGTTCTCCAGGATGGCCTGAAACAGGGGACTGTTGGTGTCAATGCCCTTGTCCAGATCCTCAGGGGTGGGCTTTCTGTCACCAAGCAGCCATTCACACTGTGTGGGAACAGGAGTTACATAACAAAGATATGGAATAAAAATGTGACCCTGATAAATGTTGTTTAACTAAGCAAAACAAACACTTAACCACACATTTCACTGAATATCACTGAGATCAATTTAGTCTTAGCCTACTGTTGAAATATGATCCTCTGAATATTTACATACAGCAGCATCCTGTTGATTATTGTTGACTCGCAGGGCATCAATCACCTCCTTCTCATCGAAGCCCATCTCCATCAGCGCAATGACAGCCTGCACACAAACACACGGACAAGATGATCTCAAGACAGTAGCTATTTCATCTAAATTTGGATTTTACAAGCAACAAAAAAAAATCTATAGTAGCATTGGGCTGTGGACAAATACATTTTTTATTGCATTATGATGATGGTCAATTCTATGGTACAGTAACCAAACAAAGGATCTGATTTCATTCTGATTGTAATGTGCAATATACTTAAAAAAATAATTGAAAATACTTTATTCTATCTGACACTTTAATCTTGCATTGGTTAAACAACTAAGTCTATAATCATAGTATGTCCGTGGTTTCATCACACTTGAGTTTAAATATGAGCTATTCTCATGACACTAACCCGTGAGTCAGGCCTGAACTCTCTTTTCCTCCTGATACGTTTGAAGATCTCTGTCAGTTCGTCTTGTTTGGCCTCGTCTAGGCTGGCCTGGGAGGACAGCCGGGCCCGGGCTCCTAAAGCTGTGGCAGAGGGTGTTGGGGCAGGGGCAGGGGCAGGAGCTGCAGCGGCTGTTGCCCCTGGGGTGTCCTGTCCAGGCAAAGGAGTGTCAACCATGGGATCATCCACATGCTCAATCAGCCATTCCATAGCCTGGGTCACAGACATGCTGTAGGAAGAGTGATTAGTTATTTAATTGACAGTGATTGACAGTTGGCATACACTGATGATGTGATTCAGCACTAACCTCTAATCAGAGATTATATTTCATTTAAAACATTACATATGTTCATATAACGTTCATAACAGTATTTTTATTTTTTTTTGGTAAGCAATTCTCTGCAAGCTTGTGAAAAAACAAGCCGCTCAGATTTGTCTCTCCTGTAATGTAAAGATGTTCTTATTTTAATATTACCAGTCCTTAATCTACAAGTTTCCACAAGCGATAACGGAGTACCAGTTCTAATGCCATGGCGAACATTTGAGCAAAGCATGCTAACTATTCTGTCTTTGGATGCACAGATGAGCACAGAACACTTTTTAAAGTCCCATATTCGGGAAAGCAGTGGATTTATTGATTTATTTACTGTATATTACACTGCTGCCACACAGTTCTACTATAAATGTGATTTCTTTGTCAGCTCTTCACCTTAACTGACTGTTTTGTAACTAATGTGTATTTTAACAAACTTGTGTGTATTTGACAGTTTAAGCACATGCCGTGCCAGCTGCTTTCTGTGCGCATGCTTTGAATGTGTGCATTCAGAAAAACGTATATCTAAATTTTTAACTGAGACTTTTTAATAGGGCTGCACGATATATATCGTACGATATATTATGCGCATCTCATCAGTAAAGCTGGTTCTTTGATTAGCGCCGTAATCTCCGTCACTTGTATTTAGAAGGAACGCCAGTTTATGCACAGAGCCTTAGAGCGCTGAGAGTCTCAATCTGCTGCACAACGCGACACACATTCACATCAGTGTTAACTCAGTGCTAGAATTACACTCACCAGACACT
>JAUCNO010000795.1:14525965-14540435 GCA_032353835.1 Enteromius viviparus | reverse complement strand
GTGACGGAGATTTAGCCCTAATCAAAGAACCGGCTTTACTGATGAGATGCGCATAATATATCGTACGATATATATCGTGCAGCCCTACTTTTTAAATGTATGATTTTAACGCCAAAGATGTATGAATCTAAACCAAAAAGATGTCTTCTTCTTTTTGGGAAAAAGGCATATTTTTTTACCCAAGCATGAAGAATACTCACTGGTTTAAGCGCAGAGCCTTCACAGCGCGACTCTCAGGGAAGCCCATCTCAGTCAGCTGCTGCAGGGCTGTTTCGTCCACACGGTCCTCCTCATCCTCATCCAGCATGGCTGCCAGAGAGAAGTGATACAAAGAATAATCATTCACCAATATCTGACTAGTCATAAACTAGTCTGACATGTCCAGTGAGAACTATTAAAAAATCTGGTCAAAAACAACCTCTTGTTACTCTATGGTAGCTCAAATAATTAGTATGTTAAAAAAACGTAGCATAGCTATAGCAGATGTCTGAAAAGTGTGGTAATTAATTGTTTTACCAAGACTTAAATAGAGGTAATCCATTCAGGGTTATATTCATACATCCATAGCTTACCATTGGCCTTTTTGAAAAGCTCTACAGCATCTGGATTCAGAGCCAGCAGCTTCTGAGCCACCTCAATAAGTGAAACCAGAATCTTTCTCAGCTCTGTTTGAAACTGATGGAGACAAAAAAAATCAAAAAAAAATAAAACAATATATTCTAAACAACTGCAATGCAGAAAGGTGGAAGTGAACAGACTGCAAGCACCCACATCTCTGATATTGTGTTGGGTTACAGTGCGGTCAGTGTTACGAGTGGACAGGCTTGCTGTGGCTTTGAGGATGGCATCCTTGTCTGGGGCTTTGTTCTCTTGCTTCTTCTGTCAACAAGCACAAAGGCTGTTCAGTTTTGAAAAATCGCAAAGCTTAGAAATTTAATGTATAATATTAATTAGGAATAATTCACCCAAAAAGAAAACTGTCACCAGATACCTTCTCTTCAGAAGATATGTCGGCCATTTTTGGTGGAGCCGGTGGAGGTCTTTTCTTTATCAATAATAAGCAATCTAGAAAACAAACAATAATGAATCAAGATTCATGTTCTTTAGAATGTCATTTTAAAGCTGCAGTCCATAACTTTTTTGTGTTCAAAATTTACAAAAGGGATATTATTTTTCATTTTCCTTCATTCAAGTCCTGAATCACTACGATACACCTATCTATTCTGTGAAGTAGCACGTGTAACTCATCACAGACATAAACAGAGAGAAGTCGCTCCAGCTACAGCGCTATTCTGCAACACTAGAAGTTATGGACTGCAGCTGCAACACACACAAAAAAATACATATTGAAAACACAACTAGGTCAGTGGATCAGCATGAAAAGAAATGACGACCATCTATTTTCTCTATTGTGATGTATATCCTTAAACAATAAAAAAAAAGTTAAAGCATTTGATTAAAAATTACAAGGAGACACAAGTTTAAAAAATATGAGATTGAATAAATAATTAATAATAAACATTGTAATGTTCCATTGAAAAAGACATCTATTTTAACTTAATGGTTACTTTAAAAAAAAATTTATTTAAAATGCTGCAAACCAAGACCCACCAGAAAATTTAAATACCTTTGTCTTTGAGATTTTCCTCAGCAACGGTTTTGGATTCTGTGAGAATTCTCTCAGTGGCAGCATGAATGAGTTTGTGATGTGTAAGAGTTTTAGGATCCTCTAGACTTCCATGGACATACTAAAAGAAAAGAAACATAACAATAAAGACGACCCACTTTACAGTAAGTGTTTTTAAATGATTATAAACTAACTATTATAACTATTAACTATAACAATTAACTATTATGAAATACATAATCAGCAGATATTATGTTCTTATTGCACACATGCTTTAAACAGTATCATAACTACCTTCATATACACACATGTACTACAGAAATTAGTTACACTGTTAACCTAACCATACCACCACACATGCCCCTAACCTTAACCGAAATCCACTTCAATTACAACCCCAAATTTTTTACCTGTACTGTACATTTAACTCATAAAAATCACAATCATGAGCTCAGCCCGCTTACAGTAAGGCCCAGTACAGTTGGTGTCAACTGTTTCCATGGTATATTTATATACACCTTGGCACTGAATAATTAATGCATCCGGCTTTTTACATGATACTACAAGGTACTTCAAAGAACACTATGGTATTGTTGTTATAAATGTCCATAACTCATGGTATAATTGTGACATTATGCATGGTAATACCATCGTATACCCTGCACACTGTAGATAGGACATGGTTTGACTGTGTTCTTATTTACAGTCTGTGGCAATGCCACCTGCTAAAATGTTTAAAAAACATTGGTAACCTTAAAGTCATCAAATGTCCCAATCACATCCTCAGAGAAAATATGAATGGGTGTCAAAGTGCCTTGACCTGCCCAGTTCTGAGTACTTGACACATATATTGTGAGCAAAAGAGGCTGTCAACAAGTTAATGTCAGCTCTACACTGCGAAACCAACCAGTGTGGCACTAGTAGTTACAGTAGCTACAGCCACAGAGACGGAGCTTGCTAAATTATAAATAGCAGCGTCGACTCGTCTGTTAGTTACTAAAAATACTTGGCAATGACTCTGGGAATCCAGCGGGCCTGTCCTGTCCGGGTTGGCTAACAGTGCCAGCTAACCGATGGCAGACCTACATGCTTTAAGCATTTCTCCTTGAGTTTCTCTATAGTGGTGTCTTCAGCGACTTCCTCCAGCCATTCAGTGCCCTCCATGGTACAGATGTGGACCTTCAGGACTTTGCCTGCAAAGATCTTCTCCTCCTGCACGAACATTGTAGCAGCAGTGGTGGCGGCGGCGGCAGGACCGCAGTGTTCCCCGCTGAAGACGCTCCGTGAGCCCGCTGTCTACAGCCCGGAAAGCCGCCCTCTCCTCTTCTCCGCTTAAACCTGCCTTGGCAACAGACACGGACTCACAGTCTCATTCGGACATTTTCAGGCCGTCCAATTTGTCCTGCCCGCCCGCGCCGTATGACTGGTATATTTTCGTTGGGACAGAGAGGTTTGCTTACTCACAGCTGCAACAGAGACGCTTGCTCCGTTGACACCTGCGATGCGAGAACGACAGCAGTCGGTAGAGCGCAGCAGTGCGCATGCGCGCGGTCGCGGAGTGTGATTGGTTGAAGTCTGCAAACACGCAGACACGTCGTGCTGCAGACTCTCAAAACAGCCTCGGATGGGAGCGGCGATCCCTAAAGCTGGAGGAGCACAGCTCTGCCATTAAAAACAACGGGATGTTTGCATCTGTGCTTTGATAAAACAACAACAATAATAATAATAATACATTTGATTTATTTAAAAAGTGACTGTAACAAACACGGAAAATTATTAAAATAAATACGAAAAAACCGTTATAGTGTAAACGTTAATGCTAATGTTAAAATAACTGATGTTTTTATACTGATATTTATTTTAAGTACGTCACACTTATACAATAACAGAATAAAACTTACAGAATAATCGAAATTAATATATTTTTGGCTATTAATAGACAAGACGTCAACCATCACTCCGATGATAAAAAACTTTTTTCTTCCTCGTCAATAGGTGGCGATATCTTACACGTTCCCTACAGTAAAACTGCTCTCTGCCATACAGAAGGAGAGACTTTGGGAGATTAGTACTATTTGTGAAATACAGTAATGAATTATGGCTTATGGCATTCTATTTGACATTTACTATAATTAAACAAAACATTTACTGGGAATACATTTTACGTTCTGCAGTACTCCATCTTTTTTCTTCTCCTACACACCGTGTAATGTTGAGCTCAGGTTTTTAGCATTAACAGATTGCAGGATAACTTAGTTTACGTCTCTGTACTAGTAAATCTGTTAGTTAACATGTCTAAACACAGGACGAAAAAGCTCATCATTGAAGATGGTATGTGTTAACCTACTTGTCCTTTGCTCTTTCAGTAATGCATCATGATTATTATAATGCAGCACTAGCTGTCTGTCTTAAATATGTATTGTAACGTTAGGTTTTTATATAAACCACTTTGGGCTTGAAATGTTGCACAAATTTACTTTCAGATGAGCTAAAGCAAGATGAGCTGAATCCATTTTCTTTCAAGGAGTTCGTCAGAAACAAGAACCAGCAGTCTTGTCCTACAGAAGCAGAGGTAAGAAACAACATTACAAAGATTTGAAGGTTTTTGACATGACTTTTGGCTGATGTCACTACTTTAATGTCCCTTTAAAGACATTAAAGTAGGGTTCACATTTGTGTATTTGCATATATGACTGTAAAACTTGTAAGTAAACAATAGTATGTTTATGCAGAACATCATTGCTAGTAGATTCTTGTCTTGTTTTTTTATTTATTTATTTTTTTATAATGTTTCATGATTTTCCAAAGGTGTCTGGTGGAGCATTCCACATCGAACAGGACTATAACACCTCCATAGATTTTGCCACGAAGGGGCCTTTCTTCTCAGACCCGTCTGCACTGTGTCAGCCGTCTGAAAATGAATCTGAGGAAACATGGATTGAAGGCTGCCACCCGTCAGCCCTCAGTGGTTCTCGTGACTTTGAACTGCGTGATACTTTAGACCTCGGTGCTTACTCTGAGCAATCATCTCTGTGCAGTGATGAGAGGGAAGCAAATGCAACTCAATGGGAACTGAGTGATTCTGACTTCCTGCCAAACAATCACTTAGCTAGAAGAAGCACAGGAAGCTATGAGGGTGATGAAGAGACTTCTGTGATTGACATTTCCTTCCATCCGAAGAGGGGTAATGCTGAAAATAGCACGAAAAATCCCCAACAGGTATGCTGTGTGAATGGAGGTTTTGCATTTGCATGAGCCAATTGTTATATTAGATTTAGTGCAAATCTCCTTTTCAAAATTGAATGTTTTTAAGGATGTCTTTATGTTTTATGTGTTTTAGCTTAGAGAAGAGAATTCTCTACTCCGAAAGCAAGTCAGAGAACTTCTTAGAAAATCAGAATCTGATTCTGAAAGGTAGGCTATTTACACTAATTGTAATGTTACACATTACATTACTAAGTGTAAAATAACAAATTAATTATAATTATTTTAAGGTAATTAAAGATTAGCTTACATTCACTCAGTCTTAGGTCATCAGATATGTAGATGAGTTTCTTCATCAGAACAGATATGGAGAAATTTTGCATTACATCACTTGCTCAAAATGGGTCCTCTGCAAATGAATAAGAGTGAAAACAGCCAAAACTCCAGTCCTTTAAGAAACAAACTCATCTACGTATCTCATGGCCTTTGGGTAAATGTTTATTTTTATGTGAACCTTTGATTAAATCTTTGCTTTTTTATGTTTCTAGATGA
Organism: Enteromius viviparus; assembly: GCA_032353835.1. Classification (NCBI taxonomy): domain Eukaryota; kingdom Metazoa; phylum Chordata; class Actinopteri; order Cypriniformes; family Cyprinidae; genus Enteromius; species Enteromius viviparus. The sequence continues at coordinate 14,535,052 of JAUCNO010000795.1, read as the reverse complement.
TTTCTCATTGTTAAACTTTCTGATTGTAATAGAATCAAACAACTGACAGATGAGTTGCAAAACAAGAAGTTACAGGAGGAGAGAGAGGCTAAGGCTTTGGAGACAATGGTGCAGTCAGTAGAACAAAACCTTCAGTTGATGACGGTATTAAGCACTCTTATTATGAGGTTTTTTTTTTCTAATTAAGGTTTATGAAATTAATTTTAGAGTAAATCGTATTTTTAAACATGCTCTAAAAAAATCTGTTTTATCCAATACAGAAGCGAGCAGTCAAAGCTGAAAATAGTATTTCAAAATTAAAACAAGAGATACAACAACTCCAGGTTTGACTTTTATATGCACAAGCACACTGAAAAAAACATACATATGTACATATATAATGTAATCCAGCTATATACTACTGCATTGTAAGTTTATGAATTTGTGATCTAAATTTTTTAACGTCTGTTATTGTTCAGATTAAAACTCCATTTTGTCCATTTAATTCTATTGTATTTATTTTGTGTTGTATGATTTATGTTTTCATTCATTGTTGCAATTATATGTAATGTTTTTTTGTCCCAGGGCCAGCTTGAAGGTTATAAAAGTGAAAATGAGAGGCTAAGATATGGAGAAACTACAGCCTTAACTACAATGAGACACAATGCACAAGTGGCTTCTGAGTACCTTAACAAAGCAGCTCAAGATGCAGAGACTTCTATCAAGTATGATTAACAATGTTTATTGTGCTACAGTCATTTAATAAAAATTAAATGATATAATATAGCATTGTACTGAATGTGTTATGTATTTTTTTACAGGCAGTTGCTGTCAGGAAGAGAGTCACTCTGTTTTGTATCCCAGTTATTGACATCTATTGACAAGATCACAGAAATTCATGATTGACTTTCTCTTCAAACATCATGTTCTGTATGCTATAGACTCACTGCATTTGCATGGTACATCTTTGTTGATTTTGTTCATAAACTCCATCATGTTTAGTTTATATAAAATAAATGAAAAAAATGAGGAGTGATGGGTCAAATGATGACCAAATTAACCTACAGCGGGAAATTAAGCATATAAAAACTTAAGTGTACCAAATAGTGCCTTGGATTCTCAGCAAAATCAAAGATCTGTATTGTAAAGTATATGAAAATAATATTTTCAGACATGTTTTGCACTTTTACTAAGCAATGAGTCACTTCTTAAAATTCTATTGAAGATTACTAACCATATTTTGATGTATAACTTAACATATTTTATATTTCTGCATTTTAAGTATTTGTTTATTCAAAAACACTTCACTAATCAACATTGGATTGTTTGCCTTATATTCGTAATGCTCTTTAATGACTTAATAAAGAGGATTATTCAAGTCACGAGGTCCTGTTCTTTGAGACTCCCAACAATTAATAGAGGCCAAGTTCTGAAACTATTTTATTACATACCACTTTTATATCTACTACTTGTATTTATGCAGTATCTATGCTATGTATTTAATGTTTATTAATTAACGCAGTAATGAACGTCGAAAACATTTTCTAGTTTCATAGCTGGGAGGCGATGGGACTTTTATTATGAAGTGTCAGTGAGGATGACGCACTATTGACGCGCGCTTCATGTTTGTACATAACGTTACATGAGCGTAGAGTAGTTTTGCTAAGGAAGGATTATTCTTGACAGGTTTAAGTAATATTTACATAAATCTGTTCAACCAGTCATTAAAAGTAGCGGCTTTGATTTATAGTGTAACAAGTGTAAATCTAGTTTTGCTCTAAGTGCACTCTCTGTTAACTTGCTGCTGCTGAGGAAGATTTGAGTGGGACATTTCGAGAAGTAAGCAGTGATGCTGCAGGATCCAGCAGGTGTGTTCTTGTGTTGGTGTGATTAAAAAGCTGCAATACTGAAGTCAATAGGAGCATGACGCATTAAAGGAAAGCTAAGGTAACTATATGTCTGCACGGCACAGACAAACTAACGTAACGTTAGATATTTTGTTTCTTTCCCAACACACTGTACTGTAATGTACTGTATTTTCTACTTTATGGGCTTGTAGTTTAGGTTCAAAATTACATTTTATATTGAATATAGACGTTTTTTTACGGTGACCGGGAGGGGACGTCTTTGGTTCACTTAGTTTTGTCGTGGCCACGATTTATTAACTCGTGGGACGTAATATTATGTCGTGGCCACGAGATCGTTTTTTCGAGGTACGTTAACAACATCCTTATGTCTTGTCCACGAGATGCTATGGTGCCAAATATGACGTCAACATAAGAAGTCTTGGCCACGAGTTAATTGCATAAACAAACCTGCGTGACCATAGCAACCCGGGATTATCAGAGATGTTTAAAACATTTTTATTACATTAAACATTCAATTTAGTATTTGTTTATTCTATACTATTTGCATAATCATCTATTATATTTACTTTTAAGGGCTATATTTTTATATTTATTTCCAGAGTATAGATGTATACTTAATTAGTGTCTTGTATAGTTTTTGCTAGTACTGTATGTTTAATGATTGCAGACTGTTTATGTCCGTGCCTGATGATAAATAAGCATGTTGTGTTTTCATTTGCAAAAAAAAAAAATGCATAAATGATTCATTCCTCAACGAAAAAGATGATCCAATAACTACACTAGCCATTAGACTCTATTAATAATTATTAATTCGCAGAAATAAAATAAAATATATTTAATTGAAAGCTTTAAACTGCATTTTAAACTATGTGAATTTAATAATAATAATGATTGTTGTTGTTGTTGTTGATGCTGATAATTATTACGAATACGATGCATTAATGGACATTTAATATTAATGTAATATTTATTTATCATTAACTTAATATATATGGTGTTTAGCATCAAAGATGGATTCGGTATTATTCTATTTTGAATTAATATTAATTATTATAAGAATGATTGTATTCTAAAAAATATTTTATTTTATTTATTTTTTATGTTTTGTGAAAAGCGCTTATTTTAAATTTAAATTTATTTTATTTAATTTTTAAATTTATTACATTTATTTTAAATGTAATTAAAATTAAATTAAATAATGTATTGTTTTATTATGTCAATTATTATATTGCATGCAATGTAGGCTAAACACCATTTATATATAAATAATATATCATAAATAAATATTGCATTAATATTAAATGTCCATTAACGCATCGTCTTCGTAACAATTATCAGCATCATCATCAACATCAACAACATTATTATTAGCCTATTATATTTATAGCCTATAATTTCGATCTTTTTACATAACGTTCTGACTTTTATTTGCTATGGGTTGCTATGGTCACACAGGTTTGTTTATGCAATAAACTCGTGGCCACGACTTCTTATGTTGAGAGAACAACATATTTTTCTCGAGGCAACGAGAAATGGCAGTCGTTCCCCTCACCGTAGCATATCGAGGTCGCCACGACATAAGGATGTTGTTACCTCGAAAAAACGATCTTGTGGCCATGACATAATATCACGTTCCCACGAGTTAATAAGTCATGGCCATGACATAATATCACGTTCCCACGAGTTAATAAGTCGTGGCCACGACAAAACTAAGTAAACCGAAGACGTCGCCTCCCGGTCACCGTACGTCCTCATTTTATTGTTGAGGAGTTCAGTTTAGAGACTACAGACAGAATTAGGATGAATAAAGGCACTACAGTACTTTTCCTCCACTGTCCCCTGTGGGAATCTTATTGTATGTGTTCAACCTTGACTTTGTGGTCTGTACAAATCTTCTCCCAGTCAGTGCCCACTCACCACACCACCATATTCAGTGTGCATGGCGCTGCTGCCGTGGCAACCAAACCTCCCGCTGCTTTTTCGCAATCGAAGGAGGAAGCTGGTGTAAATGGCTGATCGGCACAGGAAGCTGATTTTCTAATTAAGACCGGTCTAAAAATGTTTAGTTCAGATTGTATGATATTAATTATGATTTGTTGGTTGTTGACATATCAATAAATGAGCAATTTGATATTCTTATTCATTTGCCCCTTGGGTAATAAGCAGCCTGAATAATTGCTTTGCCAGTTTATTTGAAGCACGCAAAGACTGATTATAAGATAACGCCACAGATTATGATTACTAAGGAAATGATTGTCTTTCCCCGTGTTTTGTTATTCAGACATCTGTTACGGCTTGGCACGCGTCACCAGCGTATGTCTCACATTTGTTGTGTTGCACTTGAGAACAGTTGTGTGTCTTTCCTCATGCAGAGCTGGCTGTTCCTCCCGAATCCGGACACGCCTGAGTCTTTCTCCAGCGCTGAAGGCTACATCAAATCTCTGGTTAATGTGATCCCTGTCCATGTTTGATTGACAGGCCGTCTTGTCCCAGAGCACCAGTGGAAGACAACACATCGACAAAATGATTTAAGGAAGGCAAAACAGATTCTTGTCATTATATGGTCTTCAGATGAAGGTCAAATACAATGTTTGTGCCCTAGTTTTGTCTTCTTGTTCACACCCCTTACCACTCAGGAAGGCCGTGTAAGATATTCATGACAAAGGGCTGGCATTCAATGCTTGACTAAACACCACAATTAAGATCCAATTTACTTAACTCGACCTTGGTTCTTTCTAATGCTATAAACAGTTACCCGCTTTCAATTTTCCAGCCTTTACCAGACGTTAAAGAAACTCTCAAGCACCTCATTATTCGAATATTAATAGTGCATTATGCATGCAATAAAAGCATGTGCAAGCCTGTTTAATCAGGTTTTGTTTAGCCGTTCTAGCAGGTATTTGTTAGAAAGGACTATTTCTCTACTGACACCGTGTAATATTGAAATGAAAGTCTCTGAAATGTTATTAGCTATCTTGCACTGGGATTGCCCATTAGTTCATATTGTAAGACTTCAATGCTTCATTAATTCAGAAACAGATCCTTCAAATGGCATGTATCATGCTGAGGAATGTCATTGCAGTAAAGTAGAAAAGAACAAATTTTGTATTTTACCTTCATTTTTTGCAATTCAGGGTCTGAGCCGTGCAAACATTTCTCGGGTTGAGTATTTGTCTTCCTGTCGTCTCCTGCCTGAAGCTAGCTTGGAGGTTTTTACGCCAAAGCCTTTTTGTCTTTAACAAAGACACGCTGATAGAGTATGATGAGGTTTTTACGTGCATCTAATTCTATATATAAGCATGAAAATGAAAGACTGAATAGACAGCAAACGATGCAACATTTGTGTGTACTTTCATGCAACACACACATGCACGCAGCACTTCACGCCATTGACTTTCTGCCAGCACATTTTGCTGCCACTGCAGGACTTGACATTTAATGATCTTTAGACAGAGTGATGTCACATTTATCAGTCTTCATCAGAGCAGACAGATTCCAAACCCCTAGTGTAAAGACAAGTCCGCGCAGCACAAACAGATTCACACACGGACACAGCCATATGTCTTGCACCTTGCACACATGTACATATACGCACTAAGTCATATAAGTTTGGATAATCATTACCATGGTCCTTTGCATCACAAATTACAATAGTAATCTTAAATTCTTTGAGGGCAAAATGGCCATAGACAAATTAGTACTGTTTATTTAATGCAGATGTTATTACTTCAATTAGAACATTAAAAAAAAAATAATAATAATAAAAAACATGCAAGTTTATATCAAAGGAAACAGCTCAGACTTACATTTTAGTCTAGGACTAGTCTTAAGCCTTCTCTGTGAAACTGGAGGTACATCTTTTCCACATATTTCTGCCTGTTGAGTTAAGTACTCTGTTTAGAGCCTGATTGAAAATCATAATATTTGTCATGCTAGTGTATTGTGATATTAATGTATTTTAAATTTAATGAGAATAATAGTCTATAACCTATGCTCATTCTTTTTTTATCATACAAGCTAACCGCTCAGCACATTAACATAGCATAACATCAACCAATTACCCTGCTCGCTACAGACGGGTAGCTAACAGTAAACAACTGCAAATACATTTGTAACTTTTTTCAGGACAGGATTTCTTTATTGCTTAAAATATCCAGCTTTTGGCTTTGTTTTCCTGGTTTCATACTTACTGAATTAATGATCGAAAAAAGTAATTTGATAATAACATGCAGGTACTGCACATAAGCGACAAATTGATTGACTGACTCATGAGAAGGTTGGATCTGTATGATATCAAAGTACAGTGAGTGCAATTGAGAGCATAGGGCTTCTTCTGTTTTCAAACTGTTTTCAAACTGTTTTCAAACTGTTTTCAAACTGTCAGTTATGAGTGTGCATTATTTACAAGTAGATTTTGGTTTTATATTATTTGAATTTGCTAAATTTTGTCTATAGGTGTGTTAATGTCAACGTCACTGCAATTATGAGATTCCACACTGTAAAAAATTACCATGTATTTAGTGGTAAAAGACTGTAAAAAACTGTAAAATAGTTAAAAATAAGTATCCCTAATATATACGGTGAAAACTGTTTTGACATTACATGTAATTTTACGGTAGTATTCGGAAGTATGTTTTAGGAAATTAAAAAGGATGCATAATTTAGAGTTTATAACTGTTGAAATTTTTTTTTTTCATGTTCTGGCATGAGACTCTATATGAAACTCCTAACTTAATCTGACCTAATGACATCATTATAACATGACACAGCTAATTGGTTCTCTCAGTACCCAATAAGCTTGCTGCTGAATATTTAAATATACGACTAGTACTTCGTATGACTTGCAGCATGCTCCAGAAACCTGCTCCACCTGTATACGTCTGCTGTGAGATGATTCATGTACTGTATGGTATATAGGGATTATTTCATTAATGTTAAATGTGCAGCAGCAATATTTCTTACACACTCAAAGCAGTATGTTATGGATGTATTGGCAGTCTTGGTACTTGCTCTGCCACAGCAGCAGCAGCGTAGCAGATCTATTCTGCCAAGAATATGTTCCTTCTTTCAGTTTTTCAGATCAGTTGTGCACATTAGGGCTGTATGTTACAGCTAATGGTGTATGTACAAAACTTCAATGCACAGAGCACTTCAACAGGCTGAAATTACAGTATTTAAATGAAAATTTTTGTTAAATCTAAAATGTTACTGTATTTTTCAGTAAGATTTTGGCAATCACAGATGTAGTGTTTTTATTGTTTTTTTTTTACCATCAATTTTATGGATTTGTTTTTAAACATAGTTCAACTTACAAAAAGTCAGCTTGTAAACTGTGTAAACTTATACCACTTGAATGTCATGCATAAAACTAAAATTGGCAGCAGAATATATTAAAAACAATTGTTCCATATTTCTTTTGTATTAATTCCTATAAGTGACAGTTGCTAATGTTTCAGTAATGCAAGAAAGATTGAAGCATCTAGCAGAGAGTGTAATATCCAGTCTCCATCTAAAGCTATAATTCTATCTGCACAATGGCTTGTTGCATTGTAGTTTTAACTACTGATTACATAAATTACACCAATTAATTTTGGTATTAACAATATTGCCGTAGAAACACAATTCAGAGTATGGGGTCCAGCTAACAGTTATGGGTAATCATACAATAATTTATTCCATGAAGGTGACTTATTTACACACTGTAAAACCCCGCCCATTATGAAATCTCATTGGCCCGTAACTGTGGGCTCTCATAACTGTGCGTTAAGCATCAAATATCCTCCGATTGGCTTGTCACGCAATGCTGCACTCTTGCATTCAGGGTGTACGGACAAATTGCTTGCAATGTACACAGCGTAATGTAACACTAGCGCCCTTGCTTCGATTTTTATTCAGCACAGCAGGGAAAGGAATTAACAGCCACATATTTCCCAGTTACAAAGTGTCCAAACTATTATGGCAATCAGTTTGGTTTCAGCACCACATCAAATCCTTCCCATCGCATAAATGAATATCCTCGTAAACAGAGACATCAACGGAGGACATCAGTCTGTACATCATCACAGCCATAATCTGGTCTTTGAAATGGAAAGTTCGACCGAAAGCTTATGCCCCTTTAATTATGTTTGAGTAAAACATCAGATGCATTGATCTCCTCGAGTAATTCATCTATTAGGAAATAAAGCTGTAAAAAGAGTCTCACATTAACGATCTGGCAGAGGATAATAGTTTAGATTGATTGGACCGACAGACCAGCTTTTTATGGGTCTTATTAGCCCCGCTAAGGACAGAGGATCCAGGGCCGACACAGCGGTGCACTCTGCAGATTTATGGAAGAATAATGCACCTTGGCCCAGGCTCTTTTTGCCCTCGACACCATATCCTATTAACCTCGGTAATGTTTATCAATTTAAGTATGGCCACCAGCATAATACTGCTGAAATAACGTTATTGAAACATTGACCTATGCTGGTGACCCAAGGTGGAATGTGATTGCTCTGGAGGAGGTCAGGATGGGGCTGGAAGACCAGAGGACACCCAAGACATTAAGTCCCCCACGCTGAATCTCTCCACCTACAGTAGCAATCTTTCTCTCATCTCTTCTACTCCCAGGGAAGAGTGTGGATGTTAGAGCGACTCTTCGATGAGCCCAGAGGTGCTGGCTTCATTTAAAGGAATAACGCGCGCTTTCACAGGCACAATAGTTACTTTGCTAATGGTAAAACTCCACTCAAAGCGCTTTGAGGTGTGCTTGTTATTTATTATTAAATGCAACGCATAATCATGTATACACATAATTTAGGCTGCATTGCACTAAAGATGATAACTGTTTATTATAGCTAAAACAAATTTCTCCAATTGATAAACCTGAAAAACATTGAGAGTGAGAGAGTTTAAGGGTTTGTGTTTTTAAAGCGTCAAATTACAATAACTGCAAAGTGTACATACAGTTTACGTGCTGATGTGGGTGCTAATAGTTGTTATAGTTATCGTTCTCATTGTGAATTGCTTTAAGTGAAAAGACACATTTGTTTGACAATGCTCATTCATTTTATATATTAATTTACAGTTTTCTCAGTCGCTTTGGTGCATTTCTCACAACAGTACTTACATTTGCACAAAAGTTAATGCATTTCTCAAAACAATTAGTGCAAACTGATAACCTGCAAAAGCGTGTCACTTGCTCAAAATGGATAGTTCATTGCTCAAAAGCAAGTATTCATGTCAATGAAAGTGTCAG
>JAUCNO010000795.1:14471466-14518423 GCA_032353835.1 Enteromius viviparus | reverse complement strand
TATATATATATATATATATATATATATATATATATATATATATATACATACATGTACATATATTTTTGAATTGTTTTTATTTTTGCCAGTGCAGTCAAACAATTAATCGATCCAAGATACATTTTTTGGTTTACATAATATATGTGTGTACTATGTGTAATTATTATGTATAATATAATAATACACATACATGCATGTATGTGTTTCAGAAAAATAGAAAATATTAATATATTACATTTATTTATAAGTTGTATGACTATAAATATAGACATGTAAATACATCAATATTTTCAAAATATATACCGTATATATTGTGTTTTTATATATACATAATATATATACACAGTACACAAAAACGTTTATTTTGGATTCATTGTAATTAATTGTTTGACAGCACTAATTTGTGCTTTTCACTTTTATTTTGTGTTATCTTTTATTCGGTTACTGTTTACTTTATTTAAATTACAAAAATGTTTTATGGTTTTGGTTTTAGTTAACTACACCAACATAATTAGACAGTCGATATCACAAAAAGATTAAATTAAATATGGAAGTTTGAAGTAGAAAAAATGAAATTGTGTTTTCTTTTAAAACATGCTCCAATATTATTAGCTACTAAAAATATTTAATAATAATCTTATTTGTTATTTGCAATTTCAAAAATTTATTTCCTACAGTGTATAATAATGTAATATTTTTATTTATTTTCTGTGGGTTTGCTAGGGTATTGCTTTGGCATACTGTGTTTTTGAAAATGGAGTAGAGAAAAGAACAGTATGCATACTGCAAAAATAGTTTGAGGAGTATGTTAGTGTGCTTTTCCAAACACATCCATGATCTCACTGGGCCCTGGTTTAGAATAATCTCATAGTAATAATGTCATCATTTAACAGTTCTATTTTACAAGATAAAAAAAAAAAAAACAGAATGAATGGAGGATTTAGAAGTGAACAAAATTGTGCCCTTGAATGTTGATTAAATAGTGACCTTCCAATGTGATCATCTGATCGGTGTTTAATTGAAAAGCTGCTCTGTCCCTGATCACTAATTTAAGTTCAGACAGACAGATGGCAGACGTCCCGCTTGAGCGATAGGAACTGGAATGTTTATGCAATTATTTTTCATATGTGTGTGGGTGTGTGTGTCTGTGTTTGAGGACCCTACTGGACTATTGGATGGATATTTTTATTGGTCCTTTCCATATTAGGGATGAAAAATAAGTTAAAGTCTATTTTAAGACCATTACGATTTTTATGCAGCATTATTTTTAAAGATAATTAAGCACATTTTGAAACAAATTCTCATTAACATAATGAAATTCATGCTTATTATATATAAAAAAAATATTCTATGTAAGTACTTAAACAACGTTATGTAATTTGTCATTAATTTATAAACACTACTGTATTTATTATTACAGTAAAGAGGAAATAAAATCAATACCAATTATGATTTATTTAAATTTCAAAACTTAACGATAGAATGATGACTCATAATAATGGATTTTGCATGACAGTAATGAGAATTTGGAAAATGTGCTTAATGTAAAAAAATCACTATATATGTGTTTATATGTGCATGTTTATGTGGTTTATGAGGACACACATTTGTATAATAACATGGGTATGACATAGGTGTTACAATATGTAGGTGTTTTATGAGGACATTTTCAGTGTCCCCGTAATTCAATAGGCTTAAAAAAACATACTAAATGGTGTTTTTTGAAAATCTAAAAATGCCTGTAGTTTCCTGTAGATTTAGGTGTGGGGTCAGTGTAGGGCAATACCACATAAAGTTTGTATGGTATAAAAACCATTACACCTATGGAGAGTCCCCATAAATCACAAAAACCAACGTGTGTGTGTAATAATGTTTTACAACTTGTTTTAAATGCATTTATTTATGCTATACGTATATATGATACATACATTCAAAGAAATCTTACAAATTATTTAAATTTGTAAATTATATTTAAGAAATTTTGTAAAATGTATTTGTTAAATCATATATATATATATTTATTACACGGCTCTCTGGAATGCTTGATTCTGATTGGTCAGTTGAAACATTTGCAGGTTCGTTCTTTTCGAATAATAACCGCTCAAAAGTAATAACGCATAGCCGGGACTACTTGTGTGTTTAAATCCCTCCGCGCCAACAAAGATTACCGTTTGGTGCCATCTTGTGACAAACACTGGACAACATAAGGTGCAATAAATAACTAAAATACATCCGTTGTTATATATTCATATGTAGATGTTATAAATTGTCTTACGGTTGAATGTTAGTCACGTGGTACTATATCGTTTCGCGGAAGGATGAAAATGTTAATTTAAAACAAATACGCCAATAAAATGTTTCATATTCATGTTCAGTTTTTTTTCTTATGTGGCAAGCAGCCGTGTAATAAGCGGGATAATATACAGGCAGCCGGTAGTTATTGCAAAATAAGCCCCTTTAGTGTGATTCAAGACCCTCCGCTTCGTGTCGGGTCCTGATCACACTGTCGGGGCTTATTCCTGCGATAACTACCGGCTGCCTGTACATTATCCCTTACTTATTACTGAGTCTGCTGTTTCAGCCAGACAAATAAATTGTCTGTAAATATATTTTTCTTAATTGTTTGTGTGTGTGTGCTTTTTTTGTGAAACAGGGAGTGAACATGACACTGGTTCTGTAAGTTTCTTCTTTGTTTCTCATTTATTTATTTGTTCATTTTTTGTATTTTCTTATTGTTTTAAAATGCTTGTAAAACAGTATTGTTCTGCCTTTCATTAGAGTGATGAAGACAGTGATAGCGATGAGTTGGATCTTCCTCAAAATGTGGAGACTTGTCTGCAAATTAATTTAGTCTATCAGGAGGTGTTGAAAGAGAAACTAGCAGAGGTGGAAAAACTCCTCAATGAGAATCAACAGCAGCAGGTGAACAACAAACATCAGGGCTACTGGGTTATTTGAAAATTGAGTCTTCATGCCACTCCATTACGTTTTTACTAGTTTAATTAGAGTACAAGCATTTTAAAGCCAACTGTATCTCCACAGAAAGAGATGGAGACCCAGATCTCTTCCTCCAGTACTTCTAGCTCCTCCATACCAGGAATTCCCCCTCAGAAACAATTTCTTGGATACTTCTTGAAGCCCTACTTCAAAGACAAACTCACTGGTCTGGTATGTTATGAAACTAATACTCAAAGTTGAATTCAGTTTTATTTTACTTTATTTCCTGACGTTTTAGGAATTCTTTGGTTTGCTTCTAGGGCCCTCCAGCAAATGAAGAAACTAAATCGAGAATGAGTCATGGTATTAGATCCATTACTGGCCTGAAAATAAAAAGATGTACGTTTTATGGCAGGAGGATTCCTTGATATTACTTGAATCTAACTGGGTTTTTTTTTTTAATAAAATAAAATACTGGTTATTTCTTTCAGGGGATGGTTGGCAGAAAACTTTGCTGACCAACGCAGTTGCCAAAGACACTATGAAACGGATGCTACAACCTAAATTATCAAAGTAAGTTCTGGGAAAAAAAGCAAAGCCAAACCCGAAATATCAGGTTATTGTTGCCTTAAAAAATTGCGCATTTAGAAATGTTAGAAGTTTGCCTTTTATGCTAAATTGAAGAATATGTGTATTTTGTAGATAATGGCTGTTTGTATTACATTTTGAGAGCACAACGGTCTGTGTTTTTTTAGGCTGGACTATCTGAGTGGCAAGATGTCTAAAGCTGATAACGAGGGAAAAGAAGAACTGAAGAAACAAATAGAATTAATCGAGAAAGGAATTGCAGAAATAAGGTAGAGGCCTTTTAAGCACCTTGTAAGAGTGTACCAACACTACAGTGCAAAAGTTTGAGGTCAGAAAGTTTGGTTTAAGTCTAGGTGGTTAAAATGTAATTATTTTATTAAAAAATGCAAAAAAGACATATTAAGCATCATAACTGTTTCAACATTGATAACTTTAAGAAATGTTTCTTAAGAATCAAATCAGCATATTAGAATGATTTCTGAGAGATCATCCTGAGAATTTAGCTTTGCCATCAATGGAATAAATTGCATTTTAAAATATAGTTGAATCGATAAGAGTTGTTTAAAATTATACTAATATTTCTTAATATTGCTATTTTACTGTATTTTGATTAAATACTGTACAAGAAACCTTGTGCATCATAAGAGACCTATTTTAAAAACAAAAAAGCAACAACTTTTGAATGGTTGTGTGCAAAACAATGTGTAATTAAACTTTGTAAAAATGTCTCAGTGCCCTTCAAGAGGATCAGCTGCTGGGCAATCGCCATGATGATCATGACTGGGAGAAAATATCAAATATTGACGTAAGTTATGTAGTTGTTTTATTAAGGTGCATCCAAATAAATCATTTTCTGTCTTTTAACATAAAAAAAAAAATTACATTTCAAATGTATGAAAGAAAGTGTTTTTGTTTGTTAGTTCGAAGGTTTGCGACAGGCTGAGGATTTAAAAAGGTTCTGGCAGAACTATTTGCACCCCTCCATTAACAAATCAGTATGGAAACAGGATGAGATTGATAAACTGAAAAACGTTGTGGAAGAGTACAACTGCTGCCATTGGGACCAAATAGCAGAGGCTCTTGGGGTAAGGGTAGAGAAATTCATGCACATTCAAAACAGCAGCTAATGTTAACATATTTAAAAAGGATTTTTAATTTCCCTACGTGTGTGTGTGTGTGTGTGTGTGTGAGCTCATATGTCTTTTTTTTTTCAGACAAATAGAACAGCTTTTATGTGCTTCCAAACTTACCAGCGCTACATTTCAAAGACCTTCAGAAGGAAAGAGTGGACAAAAGAGGAAGATGAGATTCTCAGAAAACTTGTTGACAAAATGAAAATCGGCAACTTCATTCCTTACATACAGTGTAAGAAAATTGGATCTTCTTGAGCGCTTGTACAGGATGCTGAAAATAACTCGACGAATTACCATTATTGTCAAAAATGTGGCAACAAAAGTGAGTACACTTAGCTAACACTCTGAAACTGAGTTACAATACAGTGGCCAGTTTTGTACATAAATTCTTGCCTCGCATGGGTCGATCAAAGACGTTAAGTTCTCCTGCTTTGCATCCAGTGCAGAAGATGAACGGATGCCTGAGTGCTGCCAGCATTGCTTTAGAGGTTGCAGAAGTGAAAAGTCAGCTTGTCAGTGCTCAGACCATACAAGTTTGTTTGCATGGAGTCATCACAGAGTGAAGCCCCGCCGACTCGCAAGAAAGCCTGCAAACAGTTTGCTGAAGACAACATGTTCAAGAGCATGAAGTACTGGAACCGTGCCCTGTGGTCTGATGAGACAAGATGAACTTGTTTGGCTCAGATGGTGTTCAGATGGGGAGCTGTGGTTCACTAAGAAAAACAGATTCTAACATGTACTGTGACATTCTGAACGAGAACGTGATGGACACGAGTGCCATGCCCAGGAGGATTGAGGCAGTGCTAAATAACAAGGGTGCCACTATAAAATATTGACATTTTGGTCACAATTTTAAAGTTCACTTAAGGTGTACTCATTATGTTGCCAGTTATTTGGACAATAATGGCTATATGTTGATTTATTTTTAGAGGACAGTACTTTTGTACTTCTATACAAGTTGCACATTGACTACTCTAATATGCATCCCAGTTTAATTTATGCAGAATTGTCCCTTGAGGAGAGATAATACAAACGGTTAAATAATGTTTTATGTTTTAAAAGATAGTTAACATTAAATGTCATTGAAACCTGCGGACTGAAGATGATCAGTAGAATGAAGGATGATCAGAGGGATTTCATTTATATCATATAGAATACGCTTCGTTATTAATACAGGATAACGCTAATATTAAGACTTGTATGCTATCTGAATGCAGAACTCCTTTTGTGGATGCGTTCTTCACGCAACAACCTGCAGAAACACCACAGCTAAACTCAAAAAACCACAGCTTTTATTATAATAGTGTGCTCATTATAATGTTGTGTATATGACAGTTCCAGTCATAGCTATTAATATTCTTCATTGTTTGTCCTGCTCGCGCTATGCGCAGAAGAGAGAAGGGCTTTACTGCTGAGTCATTTAACCAAATTCATCTTATACGAGATAAATAATATACACTATTTTTTAAACCAGCTGAAATGTTTTAAAAATCACTTGTACCCTACCTGGTCAAAAAAAATCCAGTCTTTTACTCTTTTGCCTCAAGTTGAGTATGGTTTAAGATTTAAATCCCTGCCGCTAAGATGCACTTCTTCTGTCGGTCACGACAGCATTATTTTAATAGGCTGTATATTAAAAACTGGTAGTTCTATGTGATATCAGACATTGATCACCCCCATATAGTCAAATGGCAGGATCATTACACCCCGCAAATATTTGATTGGGAGTCAAATCGAAGCATCCAATCCTAGACCATTCAAGGACACCCCTACTATATTTAATATAGAAAAAAACAGTGAAGGGAACGACAAGGGATTGTTCATACAACGCTTTCCTTCATCTATCTGCACTTTTCAGAAATCGTTTTTTTAAGTATTTGTTTTAAATGCGTTAAATTTAAATTTGTTTTAATATGTCTGTTTTTATTATTTATTCTCCATAGTGTCTTACTTCATGGAGGGCCGTGATGGATCACAGCTGTCATATCGCTGGTCCACTGTTTTGGATCCCTCTTTAAAGAAAGGCCCCTGGTCCAAAGAAGAGGATCAGGTATGGAACATAACTAATTTTAGATCGTCAACTCTATTTTAATAAATGAGAAACTGCTTTAATGCATTATTTTAGCCATATTCTATCCACCTTTTTCATGACGTAAAAATGGGCACCACCACTTGCAAAATTCTATGGGTCTAGCTTCCGGTCTTATCCGCGTCCAGCTATTTTTAGTTGTACAAAAACATTTGTTTTGCTACTTGATATTGAAAATTGGTGTGTGTTATCATGTTATTTTAATGTGTTATCTTAATTGTGAACATGGTGGTTTGAAGTGACCCATAGGCTTACCTCTGTGTTGAGGAAAATATCATAAAACATGTATCATGTTCCCTCACAATCTTTGAAATATGAAGACACAATGTTTTAAAATCTGTTGCAGTTATACAGGCCTGTGTTCACTAATTTGTTTAACGGTTCTCATATCAGTTGTTGCGGAATGCTGTCGCAAAATATGGCGCCAAAGAATGGGGAAAAATCCGAACAGAAGTCCCAGGCAGGACCGACGGTGCTTGTCGTGACAGGTACAGCATGACACATTTCAAAATAACATCCCTCAAGTCATTTGTACACCCAAATCAATCTGGCTTGATATGTAAATAGAAATATTTTTTCATCTTAGGTATTTGGATTGTCTTCGGGGCGATGTGAAAAAGGGGCCTTGGAGCGAAGAGGAGGTGGAACTACTAAAAGAAAAGGTTGAGAAATATGGTGTTGGTAAGTGATATCCCTCTTAAGCGCTTTGGGGTGTATGACCATACATGATAAAGCGCTATATAAGTGCAATATTCATTCATAAAAGGTTAAATCTTTTGAATTAATCATCACTACCACAGTAAATTAGAATTAATAAGCCTTAAAATAGTCAAGTTAGATTTTTGGCTCTTCATATTAAAACATTTGGGCATATCTGTTCATTGTTTTCTAGGAAAGTGGACTAAGATTGCCTCAGAGATCCCAAACCGAATTGATTGCCAGTGCCTTCACAAGTGGAGAGCAATAACAAAAAATGTAAGTTCATTTTTCAAGATGTCTTGCATTCTTCCAAGAATATTTAATATCGTAAGCTAACACATTTGCTTCTGTTTTTCAGCCTAAATATGTGAAAAGACGAAAGAAGCAAATAAGACAAGACAATAAGCCAAGAAAAAGACAAAAAGTACTGAAAACTGAAAAAGAGGAGATACTCACCTCAAGCGATGATGAAAAACAGATAAAATATATGGACAGTGATGTTGAAACGGATGATCCCTTAGTCACTGTTCAGGAAACAACAAAAAAGGACTACGTACAGCCAGACATGAAGGAGTGGATACCTGTAAATGCAAACACAAGGGTTTATTCTCCTGGAACTGTTAGGACTCTGTGGGTCCATCCTCCCTCCAGTAAGGAGGAGCTAGACAAATCCTCTCTAGAAGCCTTAAGACGCATTCGGTCAGAAAAGACCAAATGTCCAAAAGTCATGCTCTGTTTTGTGCGCAATACTATCATGAACCGCTTTGGAAACGTGGAAAAAACTTATATAGGTTTGCCACCTACTGCCTTGCAGTGTCAGGTAAGATGTTTTCTTTTTCTTTTCTGCTTTTAGGTCAGATCAGTTTCTATTTAGTTTTAGTTCAGTTATTCTGTATTAAAAAGAGTTGAATTTCATGCATGTAGACTGACAATGAGAAGGCCATGCTCAAGGTGTCTATGAGTGACATTAAAAACTTTCTGCAGTGGAAGGGAGGATCTGCAGCTAAGAAGGTATGGTTACCACAAATGCATACAAATCTATAGTAAATAAGGCCATTACCTTATTAGTAGAAAATAGTTGCCACTTTTTTTAATACACTAACAATATTTAAAACTATAGCCTTATTCAGACAGAAGACTGTAAGGGCAGTGTTGTGTTAATAATATCATGCTTGCTATCAAAACATTTGGAAAGTATATTATTTTAATTGAGCAATACACTTACCTTTTATTGATTTGTATGATTTTTTTCCCTTTCAAAATGACCTAAAGGAAAAAATGGCAAATACAAAGAATATCAAGAAAAGAAGGTCGGGTCAGGACATGACCGTCCTTTATAATGACCTCTTTAAAGCCATCACCCCATGGATTGGTAATGTGATCCTGCCTCCTCCAGTGATTGAAAACACATTTTGCGAAGGTATAGACCTTTGTTTCACTTTCTGGCAAAACACCTACATTTTTGTGGATGGTTTCTGTAAGTCCTAAAAAGTCTTAATGCACTCTTGCAGGTCTTTCATCAGAGCAGAAAGTCATTCAGAGTCACCCGTTAAATGTGTATCCTCCTGTTTTTGTTTTACATTACAAATATCTTAGCATCCTTAAATAAACATTTATTTGGGATGTCAATTTAAAATGGAAAAGTATTATTTGTTTGTGTGTGTGTGTGTGTATGTAAAGTTAATAAAACAATAATGGAGATTGGTTGGAAGCTGTACAACTCATTAGAAGTTCCCTAGATGTTTATGTTTAGAGGACTAATTGTAGTGATATTATTGTGTAATATGCATTTAGAGAACATTGTTGTGCGTAATGTGTAAAGGAGACACATTGTGTGTCCTTTAATTATTTTTTAATTATTAATTATTATTTACTAGGACTTAACATCTTAAATTGACCTTAATAAAGCCTGCAGAAAGAAACATTTTGTAACTATTAATGATTCATTTTGTTAAGAGTGGTAACTAATTCACATTGACTTGAAGCACTAAGTGCACTTTAGTTTATTGTACTATTGTAAGTAAATAATTTCAAGTAATTTTTTTTTCTCAGTAATTTACCAATAATGTTTTTACAGGTGATCTTGTTGGAATGAAAGTAGAAGACATCGATCTTCCAAAAACATCAGTGTTTTTATTTTTCCTCAAGGTAAGCCTAATTACTTTGTCAGTGGTTATTATGAAATAAAAATAAAAACACAGACAGCAGTGTTTTACATGGCAGTATTTTTTCAACACAGGCATTTCAGATGGACATCAAGGGTTGCAGAAATGTGATTAAAATTCAGCAAATGATCAGCGTTAAGGTACTTATCAATCCTGAATCTTAGGTTTATTAACCTAGTTGTCATACTTTGTTGCTAATGTGCATGTGAATTTGCAATAATTGCAAAGGTTGAAATAGAAAAATAGAATAGAAATTATTTTAAAGTTTAGTGTTAAAGTAAAGTAAAAGTAAACTTTTCTTGTCTTTTTTTTCAGAAGCCAGTTGCTCAATTTAAACCACAAACAGGTATGTCATTTTATATTTATTTATTTAAAAAAATGTAATTATTAGCAGATAACTCACATATACAAAGAGCTATATTTTTTTCTGCAATAACATGCTTCATTTTATTAATCTTCCTATGGTTATTTGGCTCCTCCTCGAAAAGTGTCAGCAATGCTTAAGAATGCAAAAAAGAAAGTGGAGCATAAGAAACCTGCAGAAGCTCCTCAACATCCACCTCCTCTGCAGCCTGTTCTTTTCAACCCTCTCCAACTGATGACAAACCCAACTTTGATTCAACCCAAGTCTCTTGTCATTACAGCGCCAAACCAGCAGAGTGCAGTGCAGCCATTACTAATTAAGTCACCACCACAGGTTTTTTCACAGAATCCTCTACCGCCAATGCAGCCGACTGCAGCTGCACAACCTCTCATGGCCTCAACCCCAAAATCACCAAGTACAGAGGACTCAAACAGCATCAGATCTACAAAACGCATCCGCAAGCCTACTGAGAAAGTCCAAGCCGCAATAACGGAAGCCAAAGCTAAAGGTGATAAAAAACAGTCACCACAAAAAAATCAAGACAAACACAATGTTGTTTTTCCAACTATTACATTGCAGACACAGCCAATAAACTGGATTCTAACCCCCACCAATTTGGTACAAGTAACTGGTCCACTTTCTGCTAATATCCCAAGGAACCAGACACTAACTGTGCCAAATAGTTCACCCCTAAATAACAGTGTTAGTCCATGCATTTCAACTAATCTATACCCATCATCATCATCTGCACTGGTTGTTGCTTCCTCCTCTGCCCTAAAGACTTCCCCCTTAGTGAACATTAACCCCAATGGAATCCAGACACCTCTTTCACCTACTTCTACCTTAGTACAGAGCAAAAGTGAGCTACATAGTTCTCAGATGTTATCTCCGACACCTATCGAAGTGAACCAAAAAGGTTTACACGTTGAAGCTACAAAGAGTTCCTCAGACTCATCTTCTGATGAATGCATTGTAAGGCAATATCAGACATCTACATCAACTGGTTCCAAAGTATCTCCTGCTGTTTTCAGTTTTCTTCCAGTTCCATTGACTGTGCCACCTTTGGCTAGTTCACCAGTATTGAAGCCAACAAATAATGTTGCAGTGGCGAAGTCTCCTAGTGTTACTGATAATGGCTGCATTCTTGTTAGAACTAATGAGCTGCCAACCTTTATCCAACAGAAAAGTTTGCCCGACAAAACATTGAGCCCCCTTTCTGCTTCTAGAACACCAACTGCATCTTCACCAGTTGTAGCTCAGTGTCCTCAGATTGTAGCCCCAGTAGCTCAGATTGTGGCTTGGCCACCTCAGATTATGGCTTCATTAGCTCGCATTGGAGCTCCATTACCTCAGATTATGGCTCCAACACCTTCATCAACTCAGACTGCAGCTTCATCAGCTCAGATTGCAGCTCCAACACCTTGGCCAATGGCTCCATCAGTTCAGATTGTGGCTTCATCACCTTGTACGGTGGTCTCTTCACCTCAAATTGTGGTTCCATCACCTCGGATTATGGCTCCATCGATTCAGTTTGTGGCTCCATCACCTCAGTTTGCAACTCCATCAGCTCGGATTTTGGCTTCATCAGAAGCACCTCAAATCAGAACATTTAGTGAGCCATTGCACCCTCTTTTTGATATTCCCTCTGATGTTGTTCATTTTAATCCTCACTTGGTATTCCCTGAGCAGTCTTCTGAAGTAGATGACTGGATAAATGGAAAAGGTGGAATTCCACTACCTCATTCAGAAATGTCTTTGCCTTACCTTCCACCATCTGCCGCCAGCATCAAAACAATGACTTCTTTACTCAAAGTTAAGCAATCTCTGCTTGCAGCTGCAGTGAAAATCCTGCCAGTTGAGTATCAAAACTATAGGGATGAAGAAACTCAAGTAGCTGCCATTCGCAAAATGATTGCCGAAAGGTTTGACTCAAATCCAGCATACCAGCTTTTGAAGGCTCGTTTCATGTCGTGCTTTACTTTACCAGCCCTTTTGGCCACAATAAACCCTTCTGTGAAATTTGAGTTGCCCACAGAAAACAATGATGATGAAGATGAAGATGAGGTCTTGTTAATACAAAACTTAAAAAAAAGGATTCGGAAACGAGCTGCAGTAAGTTGTTCATAACATTGTTTGTTTTTAATTGTTAGTTTATTTTTATTATAATTAATTCATTTTTCCCATCTTTCAGAGGATTGAGCTTAACACGAATGAAAACGAAGCATCAGCAAAAGAGTTCTCAGGAATCAGTACAGAAAGGAAAAGTCAACGTTGAGTTGTGTACAACTTCAGTTTTGTACAGTTCATGATTCGTTTAGAAATGTGTACCACTACAAAAAAAGACAATATTACAATTAAAGCCATTTATCCAGTCGGATATTCACTGCACTAATTTATTTTACTCCATCCCTAAGTTTTGTTAAAGAGCAAATGTATGTGTTCGTGATTTTTCATTTTGTTAATGCTTTTTGAATAAATTGTTCTGTAGAAATGTGAAAGGTTTGAGCATTTGCATTTTGTTATGCTTTTATGTTAAGCAACCATAATGTGCAGCCTAAACCTGAAGGGAAAAGTTTGTGAACTTTTAAAAAATATATACATTTATAATAAATTATTTTGTATGTTCAAAAAATGTATTGGGTTTTCAATCAAAATTCATTTCAAATTCATATCAGATGAGAACATTGGTGACTCAAGTCTAACAAGAGAGTGCCGCACCTTAAATATATTAATAAAGGTTGAGTATATATTTTCTTCAGAAAATGATGTACTCATTATATACTCATTCTAACCAAATACCACAGAAAGTGTATTGCAGCTTAACAGTTTATTGTGAAATAGAGGGAAATAAAAAAAAAAAAAAAACTGCAATGACAGCTGGAAAAAGGGAACTTAAGTCACCACAGTGTTCAGTGAACTTCATTTCCTTTTTGAGTCTACAGGCGACCTGAATGTGTAATGTGCGTTTAGCCTTAAACTCACAATCAACTATTTAAAGCTAACAAAGAGCTAGTTTCAGTCATGTTTGATGGCCCAGGGGGATTTGAGGTGGAGGAGGATGATGAGTGCTGGGCACGACTGGAAGACTACAGAATGCTTCTCATCAAGACCATTGAGCCCTCGAGGATAACACCTTATCTGAGACAATGTAAAGTGCTGAGCAGTGAGGATGAAGAACAGATCTACAATGACCCCAGTCTGGTTATCAGACGTAGAAAAGTTGGTATGTGTTTTTTAGGTCAACTTAAGGTTCAACTGTTTCCATACATTAAATATGCAGCAAATATTGTTGAAAGAAACAGTTGCTGCATTATCTGAAGCTAGTTACTGTATAGTCTGAAGCTTAGTAGCTTATTTTGTAAATATGTACTTCAGTAGTATACAGATATTAAAAGGTTCAGTAATGTTTTTTTTCTGCTTTTAGGAGTGCTGCTGGACATATTACAAAGAACTGGCCTTAAAGGATATGAGGCATTTCTAGAGAGTTTGGAGCTAGACTACCCAGATGTGTACCGCAAAATCACCGGCAAAGAGCCTGCTAGGGTCTTCTCTGTACTTATTGGTAAGGAGTACATTTTTTTAATTAAGTATCAGTTGGTTAGTATACTTTTTTAATATGTTAAAAAAATACTTTAGCCTCATGTATCAAATACTGCCACGTAACTGTTAACCAAACCAATTGTTGATCCCTACCAAATATGCCCTGACAGTCTGTAAGGAAAAAGTGGTACAAACATGGCAAGTCCCAGTGCTGCTTTATGCAAACTGTAGAGACCTACGCGGGACAGATTTTTTGGCTACTCTATTATTTGTTTAACTTACTGCACTTTTGAATAAAGTAAATAATAATAAAGTATGTTGTGGTCAAAGAGTATAGAATTACTGCTTCTATACTCTTTGGTGTGGGTCTGTAGTCATGAACCACGCGAGAGTTAGCTTCCGAACTTGCGGCTGTAATTTTTTTTTTTTGTAAAAAATGTTTAAGATAATTCAATTTTGCGAATGAATTATATTCTCCCGCATGAAGACCTCACGCACCCGCATTTACCCATCAAATCTTGACCCGCGGAATGCAGGTCTCTAATGCAAACCTCTAAGAGATTTCTCTTTTCGCCCAGACACGGCCGGTGAATGTGGCCTCACTCAGTTTCTCATGAGCGAGGTCTCTCGCCTTCAAAAGCTTGCACAGGACGAGCGAAGGAAGCGACTCGATGTGTCTGCGCAGGCGGCGGAGCAGCTCGACAAGATCCGCCAGCTGCAGCTGTGTGAGAGCGAGCTGCACAAACAGCAGGACCGCGTGCAGCGCATCCGAGAGGAGCGCGAGCGCATGTGCGAGGAGGCGCGTAAACTGAGAGACGAGAATTACCGACTAATGCAAGACCTGACCCGACTGAGCGAGGACAAGAACTGCGCTCTCATGTGTAACAGAGACCTTCAGCTCGAGGTGATCAGTCAGTCCTAAAACCTTTCAAAAACATTCTGGTTCATAGTTTACCACAAAAGAGATGCATTTGCGGCCTTAATTGTAATTTTTAACAGTAAATTTCATCCCAGCAAGGTCCCATAGGATTTTTCTAATGGTATTTTGAACCACCAAGAAACAGTTTATAATTAACGTAATACACATTTTATAATCTCAAAGGGTTAGTTCACCCAAACATTTAAGTTCATGTGGTTCCAAACCTCTAATACCTTTCGTTCATCTTATGAACACAAATGAAGATATTTTTGATGAAATCTGAACTCTCTGACCTTCATTGGAGGACACTGGTAAAACAGTTGAAGTGATTTTCGCCATTTTGGAGGGTACCCCAGAATGTAATCGCATGCATGCTGACCATAAGCAATGCTGATTACATTCGGGGGTACTTTTTTTAACCACTGTGAACCAGTGTCAGTGAGGTCTTGGATTTTGCCAAAAATAACTTAATTCGTGTTCCAAAAAGGAACTATGGGTTTGGAACGACAACCTCTTACAAGGGTGAGTAATTAATGACAGAATTTTCATTTTTGGGTGAACTGACCCTTTAACGAATTAACATAAATGTTCTTATTTAAGATACATAAATGTATCTTAATTTATTTATTTTTTTTGTTAAAATATCATCTTTTCTCTTAACATTTTTCTTTTTCTCCCTATTTGATCCTTTCGGTAAGATTGAGAAATTGAAACACAGCTTGATGAATGCGGAAAGTGACTCAAAGATCCAACGGAAAAAAACAATAACCTTGAAGAATGCCATGGAGCAGAGACCAAGCCCTGAGCTGATCTGGCAGATGCAGAGAGAAAATGACCTCCTAACAGCTCGTATACAAGAGCTCGAAAGCGCTTCCAAGGTAAATCAGTTTCATTAGACAACAGTGATTAAAATATGAAGAAGAATGCCTAACACACACAGTTCACTGACACAGGTCCAAACTCTGGAGCATGAAAAACTTGATTCACAGTCATTAGAGGAATTCAAACAACAAAGTCTGGCACAATACCAGGAGCTGGTGAATGATCTCTACAATCTGAAGAGACACCTACATGATGCAGAAGAGCTACGTGATAAGGTATAGCATTTGTTTAAAATGGGCAGACTGGATTAAAAGTAATGTTACATTTTGTTATGGATATATTAACATAGGATATGTGTGTACTGTGTATATTTATTATGTGTGTGTCTATATATATATATATACACACACATGCATGTATATATTTAAGAAAAATATTTGTATATATTAAACATATTAATACATAATATAAATTATATGACTTTTTATATATTTATATATTTATATATTTATATATATACATATATATACACAGTGCACACAACTAAATGAACAAAAATGTTTATTTTGGATGTGATTAATCATGATTAATTGTTGCCTATTACTAATAAATATATATATATATATATATATATCTGTTTTTAAATTTAAGTATCGAGAGGAGAAAGATGAGTTAGAACTGAAGTGCATAATGCTTAAAAAAGACTCCAAAATGTACCGTGACCGAATGGAAGACATTTTGAAGCAGCTGGAAGAAGTCATCAAAGAAAGAGACAAGGTATCTCACTTTCCAAAGTGTGACAAAGCATATTAAAATAAGCATATCTTCATTTTATACGTATTTTTTTTGTTTTTAGCATATTTTATTTTTGCAGTAAAATATAGAAAATAAAAACTTGATTAAGAATTTTAAATTATAAAGATGATATATTTGGATATAATTTGGCCCACGGCCCTCAAACTAGTTTGATTTTTGGAAGTTCATTAAGTTCAGATGAGGAAATGCCTGTCTTTATTCAAATTTATTCAATGGATCTGTTGTATCCCATTAACCGCAACAGTTGTATGGCACTGCCTTTTTAATAGGCTATTTGTACAAGAGAGGATTACCATTTGGAGAACTCAAAAAATCTCCAAGACAAAGACCAGTACCGCAAACAGATCCGGGAGATGGGAGAGCGTTATGATGAACTCCAAGTCCAGTTGTTTCGAACTCAAGGAGAAGCTCTTGCTCTTCAGTCAAAGCTGCGCCAACAGAAAAACCCAATACAAGTGGTATGTACACTTAAAATTTATACTGCACAGAGTGAGCGGGATGTGTGTGAATGGAATAGATGAGTCATTATTTAGTTTTAGTGTTTCCTGTTGTGTCACTCTGATGTAAGCGCATATAGTCACAAAATGCATGCTCACTGGGTAATGGTTTAAAATGAATACTGTTTTGTTGTGATGCGTTTTTATTTCCTCAGAACTCAGAAGGAAGCTCCTTGCTGAGTTCATTTGAGGTAATTTTATATAACTCATTTAAATTCAAACACTCTTCATATATTAAGATATTTCTGTTTTCCTCATCATCTTAAAGTGTCATTGTTCTCTACAGCATTTGGTTTGTATTTCTTTTAGTCATCAACAGGGTTGCTTGCATTTTGTCCACAGATGAAAAGTCAGACTAGTGAAGAGGACTCCAGGGAAAGGGGCGAAAGGGGTAACATTTTCTCCATCAGATCTCATGCAAAACATATATTATTCTTGTTTTTAAAGCACTGCTCCCGTTTCCTCACAGATATGAGTGAAGAGTCACAGAGCCAGACATCTGGAGAGTACAATGTAGGTATCTTTGTTGTGGATGCTTCTTCATACAGTGATAATGGCTTAATTTTTTATGCATATTTCATGTTCGCAGTGTTCTGGGAGGATGTTCTTTGAGGGGGACACATTAACTAACTGCAAACTTAAAGGAAAATGCAACTTTTATTATAGGAGGTTGTTTTTTTTTCTTTTTAATCCTTCATAACACCAGTTTAACAATTAAAAATTAACCATTTAAACTGACCTACTATTTTAAATTTTAATGTAATGAAATGATTTGTTTCTAAGAAATACTCCTAATGTGGTCTTGGACAGGAAACGTGCGTTGAGAACCAAAAAATTCACAGACAAAGAGAGTGTGCAGCCCATACTGGACAACACTACTGGGAGTGACACAGACGGGATGTGACATACAGCTTTGGACAAGGAGACAAATCGTGTCCCTCTTTGAAGGCTTATTAAAATGCAATCTAATAACAATGCAACATTGTTATACATCCAGTTAACCATAAAGATGGATTAAAATCATATCAATACCATAGTGTTCCCTTTGTATGTATGTACACTCAATCACTTGTATCGTGTCTGATCTGCCATGAGTCTGATCTGACCATTTTTTTATCTATTAATATATAATATAATAAATATGAAACATGTTTTTTTTTATGGAAATCTTGTTCTCTTGAGTAAAAAAAAGTTGAATTTTTTATTTGTATGTGCAGAATCTGATTTTTAAAATGAACATACTTTAAATATATGAATCTACAAGTCTGACAATTATATGTAGTTTCTCATTTAAGGGCATGCATTGTACTGTATGAACTGATGTGAATGTGATATTCTAATTATTTTTCTGTGAAACTTGTGAAATGATATGCAAAATAAAAATACAATATTATATATATATATATATATATATAGGCTAACTGTTTTTTGTTAGTTTTTTTTTATAAAGGGCAAAATAATAATAATAAAAAAATGTTTTAATAAAAATGAAGGATTTTTACTTCGTTTAAATGGAAAATTGTATTGAACCGAACACACCACTTGACTTAAGCGTTGGTTGGACTTTTTACTCCGCCTGCGTCACCTGTGTTGCTGCCATAGCAACAAGAAAACGCTGAGACTGGGAAGGCCTGAATGAAGGCTTCTGTGAGTTCAGAACAGCGTAGTTTGTTTTTGCATAATACGTAGATAACTGTCTTGAAACTCATATAATGGACAAGCCGTCCTATAACTTAGCACTAATTTAGATATAGTTTTATTTTGACTGAAACATAAGTATATTATTCCGCAGCTACAATGGCGGACGCGCGTGTGCTTCCCAGTGGGAAAGTTTACCGGCAGATGTTTGACGCTCAGGTAACGTTAGAATTCAAAGTATCTGAACGATAAATGTGCGGTTTTACATATTGTACTGGCCCAAAAGGCAGCGCTTGGGTGTGTGTTGATTTCGTGTTCGTGCTCAGGTTCAGTTGTCTCTGGCCATCTTCGACTCCCGGAGGAAGCGCGTCGGGGATGACGGCGACTGTCTGCTCAGTGGAGACGCGGGAGACTCCGCATCACAGCAGCTCTATGGGACATTCAACATCACCACACGGTATGCTGCTGCTGCTCAAGTTACGAACTTGATTAGAATTTATAAAAAACATTAATGCTCATTAAAAGTGCCCGTTTTGATAGGAACACTCTTTACTCTGGTGGAAAAAGAAATGAGGACCAGGATGATAGTGAGGAGGTTTGGGGTCTTCCAGACACTGTTGGTGAGAACTTAGTGATAATTGTTTACAACGTAGAGTCTAGCTTCTTTTCTTTTTTTTCCTTCTTTTATTTCAAGGCACTTTTGCTTCAATGCAATCACATTAATAAGTACTGAATGGTAATAATAATCATCATGCTTGTAATAATGCATAATTTCCTCTTAGTAACTAATGCATGTAACATGTCACTTCAAGAATGCAAAACACAGTGTTGCCTGATATCCATACATAGGAATATGTTTTGTAATACATGTTCACTTTCATTCAATGTTTTTGAATGACGCCGCTAATGCACACCAAGGCTGCTTTTATTTGTTTAAAGAATGAATAATGTAAAATACAATTAACATTAAAAAAACATTTTTTATTTGAAAATATAATAAAGTTTCATTTATTTATGTGATGATATATAGCTGATTTTCAGCAGCTATTTCTTCAGTATTACTTAAATTATTCTAATTTGCATTTCCTAGTTAAACATCACGTTAATAACAGTTAAGAAAACAGTTGTTGCTGCTTACTATTTTTGTAGAAACCACAATGCTTTTTCACCGATTATTAGAAAAATATAAAGTTAAAAAAACAGAATTCATTTGAAAAAAAAAATTAATTGTCAATGTGTCTTTGCTGAAAGTTTTGATTTGATAGTGTATGCAAAATAAACATTTGTTCAACTAGAATTTGTTAATTTTCAGTCAAGGAAACAATAAAGACAAACTCAATAAGACAAACCTCATAAGGCATTTTTGCCAAATTTAAGTATATTGTATTATATAAAATTGACGTCCAAAAAAAATCAATCTATTGTGATTCTGTTTTCTTTGTAGTTCCAGAGAAGAAAAACTCAGACATCATTGATCGTCTTGCAGATAAAAGGCAAAGGGATCACAACAAAGCTGTTTGTCAGTTGCAGACAGAACTCTCCAGCATTAGTGTGGTATATAGTCCCAAAATTTACATATGGTCCACCTACTGTTTAATCACTGTGGCAAACTAATTATGTCTCTCAAAGGTGTCTTATATTTATATTTTATATTTCTTCATCTAGGGGTTTGAACCATTATTCAGACAGACAGGAAAGCATACCCTTCACAAATTTTCAGAGCATGATGACAATATTGAGACCTTCATGCAAAAGATTGAAAACCTCTCTGATTTGACAGCACAAAGCTATCAGGTGGGGACCAAATTTCGTATTATACAATACTTCACAAAATTCAGTATTTGTAAATGAGTTAGGATCACTTAACTGCTATTAATCCTTTGTCTTGTTAAGGACATGCATGAGCTCTGGAACAAAGTCTGCTATGAATCTTCCTTGAAAAGAAAGTGGATTAAAGAGCTAGATGAAATATATACCAAATATGAATCTGAGAGAAAAGCTATGGTATGAGGTCTTATATTATGTAAAGCATATTTTCCCAGTATCAGTAGAGTAGTACACTGCCTATTTGTCTTTCTTTTTCCAGATTTCAGTGTTATTGAGAAAGTCTACCACAAAACTGGAAAAAATCAGTTATTTGATGGCATGTGATGTCCACAGACTCATTGACAATGAAGCCATGGTAGTATATTCTACATGGCAAAGACATATTTCTATGTTTCCATGTATCCATGTTCCAAGAATCCATGTTTTCCACAGATGATAAATCAAGCTCTGCTAGCAAATCGGCGTGCTGTGGCCAAACTGTGCTTGAATTTGATGGAGAAACATTTGCAGATGGACATTTTCCAAAGGCTGAGATGGGAGGAAAAGCTCCAAGACTGGAAACAAATAAAACTTCATGATGCAGTTACCCGGTTCAGGTAAGTCTGATGTTAAAAAATGTAAAAAAATTCCATTGAGACAAAGATAATGCCATATTGTTTACCAACAAAGTGCATTATCTGCATGGGTTTTTTCCGGTTATGTTAGTTAAGAATTCTAGCAGGGCAACCAGAATACTCTACAGGCGAATAATATTATCTAAAATACAACAGATAACCATATTTATGTTCTTACTACAGAGACGTTATAAACAGCCCTCACATTCAGAACCCTAAAAGCATTCAAGATACTCTGAGCGCATTGAAGTCAGATCAGAAAACACAGAGTGATAAACGCATCCAAACGTTGGAGATGATTAGGTAAGAAAAGAAACACTGATTTCTAGTCTTACACACCATTTCCTCCTTAGTTAGCATGGAACATTTACTTAAATTTTCTGCCCCATATCAAGAGACATGACGCCTCCAAGAATCTCAAAGTCATTTGTTGCAGAGTGGTATTCAGCACTGTCTGTCATCAATGAGCAAATAGGTTAGAATTGTAGTTTTCATTACAGTAATCCACGTATTATACAATGGTAGTTCATGCACAATTCCTCACTGTGTTCTATTTCTTTAGATTGTATTCACATTGCCACAATGGAAAAACTTCATAAAAACTTTGAGAACAACTGGCAAGTATGTTTGGCAGAAGTTGATCTCTTTAAGGTGAGAAATTTTCCATGTAGTGATTGTTAAAACACTACAGAAATGTAACAGTATTCTCAATGATGTAACAATGTAATGTAAGAATATTCTTTACTCACAGACAGAGGTGTCCACATACGGATTCACGTCAGATGAAATACAGAATATCGTTAACATGGAGATACTACCTATCCTTGGTCAGCGCCAGTCACAAACTGAGGTCTATTTAGAAAAACTTGATGTAGGTTTTGTTTCCTTAGTGCTTTAAATGAAATCTCTCTACTTCTGGACTATCATGTTATATTTTGTACTGTAACCTTTTAATTTTTACAGAAAGCTTTTGAGTGTTTAGCCAAAACCACAGATTATGACAGTAAGTGCCTGTTGAAGTTTATGAGTGGGGCAGCTCAACTGTGGGAAAACCACTGTGCAGGCATGTTGAACAGAGAACAGCAGCTACAAAGTTCACTGGAGTCCCTCAGTCAAATCCACGAACTAGAGAACCAGGCAAGATTGTTTTAACTGTTATGCATTTCTTATGAGTAGTACTTGTAATATTCATCTTTTTTGCAGTATTTTGTAACATTTCACACCTTGACATACTTGAACATGGATATAAGCTGTCAAATGTCTCACACTACAGAGGAAAGAGGCCCGGCTGGATATGATGTTGGACAAACTCAGACAGGAAAGCTCAGAGGAAGCTCTGAATGCCTCTTTAAAGAAGACACTAAACTATTTGGAAGAAGTTAAAAATGGGTAACACATTGAGATTTCTTGATGAGCTTTTTTTAAAAAAAACAACAACAAAACAACGAAAACCTGGTTTTTGTAAATCCTTTTCCTGCATTGTTTTTAAGGTATACGGACATTTATAAAGAGGAAGCTGAAACTGTGGAGTCCTACCCAACATTAGTCTTGCAGGAATTACAAGCATACAGTCATTCTGTCAGTAAATTCTTTAATGTCAAAGAAATTTATGGTCAGGTAAGTATTCAGTACCAGAACAATGCCGTTATCTCTGTTTAAAGACAAATATTGTTAAAAAATGACTTTATTTTTCATGACAGGACTCAAAGGAGTTTTGCCAACTTTATCCTGCTCTTAAGCTTGGTGAGTTGAAAACTAACACCAATGAAATTATCCAGTATCTATTGCCTCTGCACCACCAATTTAGCATGTTTATTTTGTTTTTTACTCAGGTCGAAGCATGACAAATATTAAAACCGAAAGATTGGAAGCAGAATTTGAGGTGAAACACAGAGGCGCACAAAAGCCACATTTCAGCATCAAAGAAAGCGCAACATTCAGCTCATCCAGTTCAATGGTAATGACACATACAACTTACCTCTTTTATTTTGTGTCTTCTTAAATATCTGTTTTTTTAATTATTTATTTCTGTAGGATGACCAAGGTTTTAAGACTTTAGAATTTTCAGTCTCTCAAACCAAAGAGACTTTCACTACTGCAAAAGGAAATATGTATAACTGCTATGGGTTTCACACTACCCACGATGAGGAACAGCAGCCAGACCTTAAGGAAACCAAGCTGGCTTTCTACCCAAAGGATCTCATTGTTGAATTGCTACAAGAGTAAGTGTACAGTAGAAAGGATAGAATGGAAAATGCTTTGTTTGATCATAGTGATGTGTGTCTTATGTTCTTCCACTGATTTGTTCAAAAACAATATAGGCTTCTTACAATCAACAAACCAGAAGCTAGAGCTGAAATTAAAATTGTGCAATAAACAAAAATCCATGTTCTCTTTCATATCATTTACTTCTTCTTGACGTTCTTTTAGCTTACTTTATGTTATGGGGTTTTTTTTTTGTGAAAAACAAAAAAACGAAATTAATATTGAAATGTTTTGTTGCTCAATCATAGTGTAAGACAAAAAAATTTCAGCCATCTGGAAGAGAGGTTTCATATTACTCTAACCAACACTGTAACTGTCGTGGAAGCCAAAAAAGAGAAACTGAAAGCTGAGCTAGAACTTCGCCTGCAGCTCCACCAACCTCGTTATGCAAGAATAGAGATGGACATTCACATTGTCAGAGCAGGTTTGTCCCCTCATCACATGCAAAGCCATTTTGGCTTTTATTACTTGGAGAAATGTAACAACCCATGTGAAAAAGAAACATGCTTTAGCATACATAAAAAATAGTACTTATTACAGGAATAATATATAATAATGACATTCTTGAGTAGGATTTTTTTTAAATCCCCTTTGAAATACGTTGTAGAATTTACTCACAAGCATTTAGGGTTAACCAAAATGTTTCAAAACTTTTAATTATGCATTTGTAATGACAAATTTGATTAGTACCTAAAATATATTTTCTTTAAATTTAATATTGAATAACACACTTTAATTCAAACAAAAATGTGTGCTTTAGTATGTTTGTACACAGATCAAAATGTACTTTAAATAATGACAAAAGGATTTAAAATGCTTTAATGTAAATGCATTATGACAAGGTGAATGTAATAAGTGTAGATTAGTGTTTTAAGAAAGTGTGTTCTCATGAAGTGGCCTTTTATTTCTTGTGATGTTTGAAGTACACTACAAGTGCACATTCAGTACAGTTAAGCATTCTTCTTTTTAATAAGAGAGAAGTAAAATGTTGCAATGTGACATTTCATAACTCTGTTTCATACACGGGCAGCTGAACTAGTGCTACACCGAGAACGCATGGATCGACACTGCAAGGGTATACAGGATGTCCTAGAAGACTGCCGGACAGAAGTACAGGAGTTACAGATCCACCAAAATAAACAGATAGAAGCCTTCCTAATGCAAATCTACAATACAGAGAAAGAGTTGACCTTTGCCACTAATTCCGAAAAGTAAATGAATGAAAACAAACAATGTATAATGGTACAATCACAATCTCACACTTATTCTGGCCTTTTTTATTCACAGGATTAATCAAATTTGTACATCGCTTCAAACCGACCTGAACCAGCACATCAGTATCATCCAGACTCTACAAAGAGACTTAAGACAGAAGACAGAGTTCAGATTGGAGGCCCTTAGAGACTCAAACGTTCAGATAATGAGATCTTTCAAGTATGTCATTTAGAAACAATTTTGTTTCACAGTAAAAAATTTTTTATAAAATTTGAATATATTATTGATCACTGATGTATTTTCACAAGATTGTTTTCTGAGGGTGGGAATTTTAAACCCCAGGAAATTGAAGTCTTTCATTCACATCTGGAAAAAATGGACAAGCGCATTGATTCTGCAGAGTGGGCCATAATACAGGACATGGAAGAAAGAGAAACAAAGTGTCTGGAGCAGGTGGATATTTATTATTAAAGAATCACACATTAATCATTAATTGCACAGGATGCAACAGTGAGAATCCTTTTTTTTTTCAGGCCAAGGCTAAACTGAGGGAGTTTGAGGAAAAAATCCGTTTTCTTGCTATTGATCTAAGGTTTCTAGAAAAAAGGCATCAAATTTTTACAAACACACGGGTCCAGATAAGAGGCGAGGTATTTAAAGTATATAATTTAGTCTTATTTCAGTTGCTTCCCTCTGTCTGCTGATCTTAATCTGCTGAATTTGTATTGGTCTGCTTAGACTTTTAAGAGTAACACGCAGAAAAAATTGATTGACAGCATGCTGAGTAATTTAAAGGAAATGACTGCTGAGGATGACCAGCCCAGCTCCAATAAGAAGGTAAACGGCCTAATACATTATTAGATTATTAATACATCACATGTGTACCATTGTAGTACTGGTCTAGAGAAAACAACTTCTATTGTAGATTGTAACCATAGTGGAGATAACCAGTTTAACAACTTCTTTGATGGAGGAACTAAAGAAGAGGTGTCAGTACCTTGACTGCTTCTTGGTATGGCATTACACATTCTGATTTTACAGGTATATTTAAATCTAATCCTTAAAGAATGTTGATAATTATTTGATATATTTTTATAGGATGCTTCTATGGCTGTCCCCCAACCACAGACTCCACTTCAGGGGGCTTTTGCAGTTGCCGCTCGCCCTAGGTCCCGTATACAGGAAAAAACAGGCAGTCCACTTGGAGATGGCCTGCTCCATCCTAGCCGCATTGGAGTGTCGTTTATGGATGATGCAGCCATGGGGGTTATCAAAAGCCTGCTCAAGTCAGTGTCCTTAAATTTAAAATGCTCATCAACAGTTTCGACATAAGTGACTCAATTCCTCTAAACTGATTCAGTTTTTCAGTTAGTTAGTTTGTGTCATTGATTCTGTTGTGGGCGAGTATTTGTAATGCCTTCAAACGGTGACGTTACATCAAGGTATAATAAAAACATTAAAAAAGAGGAAGTAAACTACTACTCATGACATACATAATATCTGTGTCCTGCAGGGTAGGCAAAAATCAGGACCTTAAGGAGGCAAACTTTGACCCAATAAAAAGATGCTCTTCAGAAGGTTGGATTGTTTGTGTCCTCATAATTTACAGTAATTCGTAATAAAAAATATGTTAGCCTTTTTACACACATCTGTGACAGTTTTGGGGATTCTTGTAAATATCTTAAGTTGTTTGCCTTCAGCAAGGTTAAACTCCTCTCCTGGATCAGATTGGAGGTCAGGAAAGAGCCCCAGTCAGTCTGGAATTGGGACTCTGCGCAGAAAGTCAGTGGAGTCAATGACCACCCAGAGGTTTGACATTTTAAATTTAGGAAATACCATTAGAGAAGTGGCTGTGTCTTCAGGCGGTTATGTAGTAATATAGTATTATGGTCATTTTTTAAATTCGGAGCACATAGAAAACAAGTTGTAAAAGATAACATAGCTACTTTCCATTTATTGATCATTTAAAATAGACATTTATGATACAAAATATTTTAAACATTACATTAAACATGTTTTACATTTTTGTCAGTTTAAGGAGATTCTCCAAACCCAGCCGCTTTGATAAGAAGTTCCTTATTTTTGGCTCAAAACCTGAAGAGCAGCAGGACAGGTCAGTGCATTCTGTTTTATATATATGTACTGTATACACTGCCCTCCAAAAGTTTGGACACACCCTAGAAAACTGGGGTTTTGGACATTATTGGCATTAAACCATTTGTAATAATATTGCATGGATAAGGGATAACGCAAACCATGAAAACCTACTTTATTGCATAAACCTTTTATACATAGAAAATACTTAATTTCATCAAAATATTCAGCTATTACAAAATCTGTATAATCCAGGCGCCCGAGCTGTCAGTCTATTCAAACATTGACTTGATATGTTACCTGAAGGATTGCCCAAAGATGATTTACTCTGGTTGGACACTTTTTTTACAGACATCAGGGTCCAGTTACTCCCATAGTAGCTTAACTTTGACATGTATATATTGCCATTATTATGTAATCAAATTTCAATGAAAATATCAATTTCATTTAATGTACATTATTTGCACAAAAATGAAAAGAATGTATGCTGATATCCAATCTTTTTTTTGTCAATTTCCCAGTGTTGCCTTTAAAGCTTCAATCACCAGTATTCTGTGGAAAGCCAAAGATATTCTCCTCTTGGTGGCAGAGGTACTATGAAAAAAAGATTAAGTCAATCTGTTTCATACAAATAAAGTGTTAAAACTAGCTATGTGTCACCATCAGGAGTTCTATAAGAAGAAAGAGCGCCGACCTATCACTCGTCCTGAGCAACTGCAGGAGACATTTGAACAGTGTGCAGAGGAAATGCACAAAACACTTCTTATCTACCAGAGCCAGTCACATAATTACCACAACAGCTGTCTGCAAGGTCTAACCATGAGATATTGTTCAAAATGTTATTTAAAAAAATAGGCAAAAAAGTTGACAATGCAATATGCATTTATTACAGTGATGTCAATGTTAGATGATACTCTTCAAATGTTAAGTTTGATGTCGAATGTCACTGTATCAGCCTCAAGTTGATCCAAACCTGTATGATTTTTTTTCTTCTGCCGAACACAAAAAGGAAAAATGAGTGTGACCATAACCAAAATGTTTTTAAATATCAGAACCAATAATAACGTGCATTTCTAACATGTATGAAAATATGTGACACTTTTCGCTCTGAGTAGAATTTCAGGTGCAGTTGAAGGCTATTGAAGAGTTTCTGTCCAGCATACCAGAGAAGCTTTATTCTAAACTAAGAGATCAATACCTTAAGGAGTTGATGCAAAACATGACAGAAATTCAACAACGGTTTCAACTATCTCAGCAGCAGAGTGAACAAAAAAGGGTATGTGAACAAATGCAGAACAATGATGAAAGCAGAGGAAATTATTCTGTCATTCTAACCTATCAAGTTCCTCCCATGTAGTCACTCTGAGGAAGAAGACAAACTGCCACAGTGAAAAAATACCATTATCTACTTCAGATATTAGCAAAATGTTGCACACATGAACCTGTGTTTATTTATAAAGAATAGGTCACCAGTTTTGTCCTATTTTCTGGCCTGCTTTCATAGAGGGAGCACAGTGGTCGACTGCGTGTGCGTCTGAGCCATCCGGCCTGTGAGACAGAACTAAAGCAACTGGTGCTGGCTGAGGAGGAGAGACACATGAAGCAAAGACAAGCCATCCAGAACACCAGAGAGGAAGCTCAGGTTACATACTTGGTGCTTTATAGGGCTGCTTTATACTAAAATGAAAAATTTGTCGATGACTTACCCCCATGTCATTCCAAACCTATAAAAGCTTATGTGCATCCATGGGATCCTGTTCAAAATGGACATGGGGGTAACTGATTAATGACATAAATGTCATTTTGGGGTGGAGTAACCCTTTACCTCAACAAATTTTAGCTCTGCTTTTATTGCTTAATGTAAAAATCACAAACATTCAACTTGGTCTTCTTGTTTCTGGACAGGCCTGTGCTCTCAAAAATGCAGAGGAATTCATCACTGCTCTTGCCAGGTTGGCGGAGACCTTACTCTTCCAATTTGATAACCTCATAACCATTCATGAGGTCAAAGTGGGATGTAAGTTTATGAACTATTGGATGGAAATGTACTGTAGATGGTGCCACAGCCAAGGTTTGATATACAATCAGTGTTGGTATTGACACATTATAAGCAATATGAATGCAATTATAGGAAATAGGTAATCAGGTTTTTTTTATGTGTACAATTTTATTACATTTTATTTGTGTGAATAGGTTTATCAGGCCTGTTATCAGCTAAGGACAAAAAAGAAGGAACATGTTTTTCCCTATGCAATTTAACTATAAAGTAATAAAGTAATTGTAAAGTTTTTATTTTGGCGAGAAACTGCACTGAGCCATTAATGCTGATATTATCTTGACAGATTTATGAATGTGGGAAACAAACTTTGTTGGAGGAACTTTGCTGTAATAGTAAGAAGTAGAAACTGGTTATTTTTTTTAGATATACAGATAAGTGATTTCCAGTGAAAGATATACACAATAGTGCAACACATGCTTACAATGTTCTGAAACACTCCTTACAATAACCACTCTTTACTGACTCAAACCGGAATGTTTTTTTGGAAAAGCAGATGCTGAACAAAAGGCGGCAAATATTACTACACTCATCCGCCAAACAAAAACTGACCTTCTGCAAGAAGACAGGAGCAGTACTCTAATGCAGAAAGGCAGCAGGTGTGGAAATGGTTTAATCAAAATAGATGTCTTTCAAGCACCTTTTTTTTTTTACATTAATTCTAATGTAATTCGAATGTTAACTGCTGAATTGTATGTTTTGTTTTGTAGAACATGGTCAGGCATTTGTTATTTTGGATCCACTGATGGCAGCTCATTTAATAAACAATCTCAGGAAACGGGCAACATCACAACTGCTAAAACCACACTAGGGCACCTTAAGGCCGTTGAGGAGCGAGATGCAGTGCATGAGGTAAGCTGATTTAAAAAAAGTCAGATATACAGCCCTGGATAAAAATAGGAGACCACTGCGATTTACTCCTAAATCAGTATCTCTCTGAGTATGACAAGCATTTCATGCCAGTCTTTGTTAAATTTCTACACAAACATACTTCATTCTGTTTATTGAGGTACTTATTTGGTGAGCACCTGAATCCAAATGTATTTAACGGGAAAAGTATAAAAAGCACTGCTGTAATCAACACTATCCTCTTGCAGTGTGACAAGTCGGATGGTAAAAAATGCTAGAAGTCTTTCAAAAATAATTTGAAATTTAATAATAAACACTAAACATGCCAAAAACAGTGAAAAGAATGGTTTTAATTCAAGAAAAAAAGATGGCAGTTCACAAAAAATGGAACAAACATTGTTTTGTATTGGTGAGATAAACAGTTTTAAGAACAAAACCCAAAAGAATTTTTCTGCAGCGGTCTGTCATTTTTTTCCAGAGCTGTGTAATTAGTGTTCTTCTATACGTGCCTGATAAGTGTATGAACATACAGAAGAGTATAAATAGTCTTTTGTGCTCAGTACAATAGGATCAACATACTACAGCTGTAAATGAGCTTTATTGGAGCTATAAAGTCCCTACAGATCAAATGAGGCTATGACAGATGCTAGTTCAATCATTCATCATGCAATAGTAATTTGCAAGGTGTAGCCTCTTTTGTTTTATTTAGGATTGCTCCCTCAATGCAAGTTAAATTTTACGGTCACCATTTACTCACCCTCTAGCTTGTTCAAAACCTAGTCAATGTCTACCATCAGCTGTAAGAACTTCTCATACAGGTTTGTAACAACTTGAGAGTGAGTAAATAATGACAATTTGAATTTTTGGATAAACTGAAGAATGCAAACAAGTAAATCATAAATATATATAAAAAGTGTTCTGCTTGTGAAACTGTTCATCTTCCCCCAGCACTATGGGCAGAGGGTTCAGGAGGAGCTGTTCAAAGCCCAGCAAGAGTATGATGCTCAGGAAAGACAGCTGCAGCAGTGGCATGACCACTGGCAGAGTCAGCTAAAAACCCTCGCTTCACTCAACTCTGAATGACCATGAGACTTTTATGGACACTGACAATCTAAGCCGAGGCATTAAACACCATCAAAGAGAAAGGACACTAAACTAAACTACACTGACTTCTCTTTCAACTGCGCTAACTCAACATTTACATGCTTATCTGTTCCATGTTGTTAGATTCATGCAAGTAGTAAAATAACGGCTGCTGAGAATGGGTTAACACAAAGCTTGATATTAAAAAATATGTTTATTCCATATTTTCAAGTTTAATTGTTTAGTGTTTTGCAAGAATTTAAAAAAAAGCAAATTCTAATAAATGCAACCTATCTTGTTAGTTGAACAAGTCCCTAAAACAATACAATAAAATTGACATACAAACAGAATAGTATGTAAACATAAAAGCATGATAAAACAAGCACTAGATGGTGCTTTACAGTCCATTTGGTTTAGAGTTTTGACACTGAGCAGCATGAGTTCTCATCAAAGAGCTTTTCACATTTTTAAGTTTGGTTACTCTAGACCCTAGAAACCACATTTCACAGATCTCTGGAGAACCAGCAGCACCACCATCTGCCTTGGCTTTAGATTTCGCATCATCATCACCATACTGAAGCTTCCATTCTTAAAACAACAATTTCAGTGTTTTCTTAGCAGAATATCCCAACTCTCTCTCCAGCGCAGAGCGGCAAGCTCATCTGATGATAATGCTGGCTGGCCGTAGGTCAGAGGACTCAGGTTGTGGTAGGACATGTATACTGAACAAAGTATTGCCAGAATAACACCACCAAATGCTGTCCTTAGAGCTGGGGATCTGAGAAACAGCATGACATCCAGATATGAGCATGGACATTATTTACTCTGAATTGACACAAAGATACAGGCACATACGCCATGATTCTTAAGTTAGTAGCTTTTATTTTACTTTAAACATCAGAGAATACGTTTTCTGCACAAATATTAAGCAGCACTACTGTTTTGAACAGTATGTTATGTTTCCTGAGCAGCAAATTACCATATTAGAATCATTTCTGAAGGATCGTGTGACTAAGACATGATTAATGACTGCTGAACAATATATCCAGATATAAAACAGTTATTGTAAATTGTAATAATATTTATATAAATATATAATAAAGAGTGTTTGCTGTGTTTTTATGATTGGTAAGCGTAACGCACTCCTTTCTAAAACATTACAAACTTGACCAACTCCAAACACACAGATGATTTTCAGACAGAAATTAGAACTCTTACCTTAATACATGGATGTACAGGTGCTCTATGACTATGGGTATCTGCAAGATCTTGAAGGTCAGTGCTGGAAGATAGTGATACAGAAATAGAGTCTTCTCCATTAAGACAAATGGCAGGTAGTTCACAGCCCAGCCTCCAAAACAAATGAAACCAGCCAAAACCAGCTGTTCCCAAGAGTCTGAGAAGAAAACGTGGGGGAAAAAAAAACAGTTTATTAAAGGTGATGAAGCAAACATGTCTATTATTATTGTTTACAGGTAACGTCAAAGAATAAACTCTATCCCCAATATATAAAGTAACTACTTTTTGCAACGTGTTGCTCACTGTCTGTGTGACGAACATGAATGATGCATCAAATCGTATGGCAGTACCTTGCGGAATGTCTTCAACTTTCCTTCGTCGTCTTAATAAGTAGACCAGAAACATAATACAGTAAACCACCAGGGAAAGGTTTGCAATGGTCCAATTAACAATATTTCCAATAAGCTGAATCTGTGCCTGTATTGAAAACAGAAACGATTGGATTAGCCCTATATTTATTCTATTAAACACAAGACATAAAAGAAAAACCAACAGAAAGATATTGACGTACATTACTTGAAGGATGAAGCCAGTATGCAATGTTGG
This sequence comes from Enteromius viviparus, assembly GCA_032353835.1. Classification (NCBI taxonomy): domain Eukaryota; kingdom Metazoa; phylum Chordata; class Actinopteri; order Cypriniformes; family Cyprinidae; genus Enteromius; species Enteromius viviparus. Next base: position 14,486,368 of record JAUCNO010000795.1, on the reverse strand, counting down.
TGTCCATTGTGATCCATTCAAGAGGTGATGAACTATATTTGTGCTCAGACTCTTCATTCTTTACTGTGAGCATCTTCCACTGTTACTCAAACATACAACAGCAGCAGCTCTAAATGGCTTTTTTGATGACATCATGGCATCAGGACCATTATTCATATTTAATATTCACCTGCAGCTCAAGAAATTTGGCCATAAAAGTGAGGTTTCTCTTGATGTCGCTGTGGGTAGGTGATTTTAGCTCCAGCTCCCTTTCCTTCTGTTCCTGACCTTGTGTAGATGTGAGTTTAATTAAGGAGGAACACAAAAGCAATACGAAAACACATTCAGATGTTAATTCTCATACTTCTGCCGTAGCGATGCTCCTCCACGTTCCACATGCCGCTCTGCTGGTAGCCTTTATGAATCTTATCCCCAACCACCTCCAGCTGTTTGAAACCCCACTCCGGCAGAGATGCTCCACTGAGCTGCAAAACATTACAGAACAGGTATGAAGAACCCTTTTAAAGAGATACTCCACCCAAACATGCATATTTTGGCATCACCCTCATTTTGTTCCAAAGCTGTATAACTGACTTCTGTGGAACATGACCATTGTTGTTTGGTTCTCAACATTCTTCAAAACAACATCTTTTTACGGAAGACAAAGACAGGTCTGGAACAATATGAGTGAGCTACTACTGATTCAATACAGCAATCACTATTGTAATACCTTATATGAGACAAACACATTTTTTTTAAATTTCTGTACAAACTACTAATATACAAACCTTTAAAACAGCTGAAGTGTTCACATGGACTAGTCGCACCTCTGATAAAATCGTCTTCCAGATCTCTCTATCAGACTCTCTGTTCACTATGTCCTACAGTGCAATGAAAACAATGTGTGTTATATATAAAAAAAACATAAATCTGAAACATGTATTATAGACATATGGGTCTCAGATCTTACCACTCTCCATAGATTCTGAGCTGGCATAGACACATTAAAGTCAATGTAGCCAGACACTTCCTGTGAGTGAGGACTCATGGGGGCTGCAACATCATGTCTTGAATACAAAGCATAGTTAGGTTATTGCTACTACTATATTTGTTAATTAATAATGAAATCTAAAAACAAGTTGGCAAAATATATATTAATTAATTGATATTACAGTTGAAGAAAACAATGTAATATGAAATGTAACTTCAGCAAATCTGATGATGGTGAAGTTATATTACGTGTTTAGGTAGCGAGAGGTCATTCCATGCAGCAGCTGAATAGTGTCACCATGTCTGACAGGTCTGGGTGGGCTGCTGACCACAAGACTCTGCCTGGAATACAATTCAGGTTAAATGTTTAGCTGTAGCCCACATGTGAGTCATGTATTTTACAAAATTGTTTTTAGAAATGCTATAATTATTAGAGGGACGGTTTACCCATGCACTTAAAAATGAGCTGAAAATGTACTCAATCTCAGAGCATCCAAAATATAGACTAGTTTGTTTCTATATGGGGAAAGATCTTTAGAGGAAGAAATTTAGCAACACATCATGTGATCCTCAGCACTGCAGTGAATGGGTGCCGTCAGAAACAGCTGATAATACATCATAACGATTTTAAAGAAATTCACACAACTCCAGTCCATCACATAATAAAGAAAACTGTGCCTCTGTGATAAATTCAACAGGCATTTTTAACCGTTTCTGGCTAAAATAATAAAATATGCCATTGTATTTTGTTGTGAGAGGACAGCAGAGGATGAACTTTTTCTCTGGAGGAAGCATTATGGATTATAGACTTACTTTGACTGAATGCGACAGTTTTATGTTAAGATAAACAAACATGCAGCTTTTCACTTTAATAGATGTTGAGTGATGGACTGGGGTCATGTAGATTATTGTATTGTTTTTATCAGCTGCTGAACACTGATTATGTCAGCACCCATTTGCACATCTTGGATGCCCTAAAAATTCAGTGAATGTTTAGTATTTTTAAATTAACATACCGCCCAGGGTCTTTTATAATCCACCAGTTGTTGACATCTTTAAAAGGATAGCAGGTCACCTGCTGCTGGTGGGAGCTACCACGGCCATTTTCATACCTTTAAACATACATAAGTAGTAAAGATCAGCAGGAAGATGTTTTGTCATCTTGAACCTATGGCTTTGACAGAGTGCTGATGCCTCACCTGACTGGATAGTTAGCCTTGTGGGAGTGAAGCCAACATGGAACAGGTTTACTGGACACGGTGCGGAGAGTGACTTGTGAGCCGAATGCAACATCCAAAGGCTGCCCCTGAGTAATCCGCGCCAGACCACCCTTTACAAGAGAAATTAAGGAAAAGCGGATTGATGATTACACTGCAGATTAAACCAAATCTGTTTAAATATATTATGCACATTGTCATTCAAAAGTTTGGTGTCACAAAGAAATCATAACTTTTATCAAGCAAGGAAAGTGATAGCGAAACATAACATAAGAGTCTATTTCAACTTCCACATTAATATTAAGCAGCCCGGCTGTTTTAGTGTTAATCATAAGAAATGTTTAGAAGTGATTTCTGAAAGATTATGTGAAAGTGGAATAATCACAAATATTAATAAAAATAGTAATATTATTTTACAATACTGCTGTTTTACTATTTAAAACAGCTACTACTACTCTTGATGGGCATTAAACAAGAGACTCAACAACCACAAACTGTTGTACTCTTAAGGAGCTAATTTATACCTCTAGACTTGCTTGAAAAGCGCTGCTCATCATCTGGTCATGTGGTCCACTGCGATACAACAGGGTAAGATGGACGTAGAAAAAACCAAGGTACATGATGATGGGTAACACTACAAGAGCCAGGAAGCGAACCAAAATCTGCACCACTACTTTGCCCTTTTCACACAGATCACAAAATTACAATGTGCAAAAACATAACCCTGTAAAACCCAATAATGTTTGCTAACTAAAACTCACATGGCTTAAGGTTCGATCTCCAATGACATGCCAGGTGTGTACAGCTGCCAGGCCTAGCAGTAAAAAGTATGTGAACATACCCATGTACTTTACCCTGAAAAACAAGGCACAAAAGAAAACCAACCATTTGGCACTACATACTTGAAGAGCAAGTTAAGTGAGATTTTGGAACTTTCTTAAGAAAACATCAGTGGTGCTTCCCAGAAGGAAAAAGCAACTTTTTTTTATGACCAGACATACCCAACTCCACATGCACAACTGACCCCACAGGTCACGAGCCAAAACCACCTAAAAGATGAACTGGAAGAAGAGAAAGCACATGACACATATATCACCATGAAGTTGTGATAAAAAGCATTACAGTCACAGAAGACTCACAAGACAATCGGTTTAATTTTAGTCGTTTAGCAGACACTTTATCCAAAGCGTCTTACAAACGAAGACAATCCAGATCTGAGGCTGACAAAACAGATATCCAGATATTCTTACTTGTGTGCTTTGTGGAAGCGGAGGTAAGACAGTACAGCTAACAGCAGGAAAAAGATTAGAACAGACTCCAACAGCATAAAGCGGGATTGCACAATCAAGGAGTTTTCTGTAAAAAAACGAAACAAACCTATTTAACCTACAGCAACAGGCAGGAAAAAACATCACTAAAAATGGTATGCTAAGCACTTACCCATGAGGAGGAGCACACAGGCCCCCAGTGCTGAGGAATGGGAATATCCGAGCTCCACCACCAGAAGATAAGCAAGAGGTATACAGAAAGAGCCAGCAAGGGCTGGTATTACCCGAAGGCTCCAAACAGGAACATTACTGGTGTATTCTACAATAGACCCAAAATAAGTATTAGTTATGGAATCACTTATGCCTATGTTATATAAAATTAAAGGAAAGCTGTTGTCTTAAAGCCTTGCCTGAACGTTCTCACCTGTTTAAGGTCATATAACTAATATTTTTCACATGCTCTAGTGGCCCATTTTTCAGCATAACTACTAAAGGAATCTTTCATCTCAATAGTGATTCTTAGGAAAAAATCTCAAGTGTGTGTGTGTGAAAAAAAAAAGTGTGAAAATATGAATTCAAAATGAAAGTCAAACGTTTCACTGTTCATCCCACATGTATATTACAGTATGCATCAATAATTATTATTTCAATGCCTTGAAATGTACACATCATAGCAATGTAATGTTTCACTATTTCATCTCATATTTAAAGAAACCATTTAATGCAATGTATAGCTATGACTTATTTTAGGTACTTGCATTAATATAGTACTATATGCAATGTATTAGACAAGACTTAAAAATGCAACACAATATTTAACAAGGGGTGCAGGCTCCGATTTTCTATCCACCAAGTGGCAGTAAAATAGTTTACCATACTGTAACTTTCTAGAAGAAGTCAGAACTGGCTTAGAGACGGTAAAATCAGAAAGGTATGTGCGTTAAGAGTTGGCTTTGTCAACCCAACATAAACCTGTGTGAGATGATCACCTGCTCCAATTCTGTTCCAAACAAAGTTGCCATCAAATCCTCCTATATACGCTGCAAAATTAAATACGCATTAGTTTAGTTATACAAAGCGACTTACATCATAGAAGTCATAAAAACAACTAAATTCTTCTCACCTCCTAAAGCTAGTATCATGTGGCCAAAAGGTGGACCACTCTCATCAATGAAAAACACTTGCTTCATGTACAGAGACAGAAACTGTCCATAATAAACCTCATCAAACCTGTAGCAAAATGCAAACATGATATATACATATGGTAATTTCTGGGAAAAATAAAACGTAAAAGTATTCTTAAAATACTTACACTACAGCTTTAGGGAAGTGAATGCCATACAGTCTGGTCACGAGCGCTGAGACTGTCACTGCCACCAGCAGCAGATCGATCTTCAGCGTCACACTGATGGGCAGTTTCACACACTGCATGCTGCCTAAATCATCCATTCATTCATTCATTATGCTAAAACATGCTGTTATTACTTCGTCAATACACACTTTTTTTTGTGTATTTTTCATATTTTTAATGGAAAATGCAATTGCATATTATGTTAAGAAACACATGTAGTTTATTTACCTCGATTCCGTTAACGTTAAATTCAGTTGTGAATTTCTCAAGTGTTGCGCAATCATAGGTGAACACTGCTGCTTTCCGCGAAATGTAATGAATACCGACCATCGCTAATACTTGACTTCATTAAAAATACATCCAGCTGTGTCTCTGGCATAAGCGACGGCTTTAGTCTTTGCCTTAAAACGGAGAAATATGTAAATAAACCGAGGGTATATAGCGCGTGTGTGTGCGTATGCTGTAGTGTTTCCGGCCAGTGTTGCCCACATTTCAAAATAAAAGTACACACGTCCCTGCACTTTGATGAGTCCCTAGTTATAAACACGAGAAAGTATTTGGGCACGTAAACCAAATACTAAAAATATCAAGAGCCATTTATTTGTAAACAATAATAAACTGTCTATTATAGATATAGGCCTAGCTATATATATATATAATTAATAGATAATATAGCTATCTGTTACAGAAATATTTTTGCAACGACTATGTCCATATGAAGTTTTAAGATAAAATAATAATAATAATAATGAAGAAGAACTGACTGCATACATCCACTAAAAATGAATGTGATCGAAGTAATTGTAAATATTTAAAAATAATTGAAAAAGGAAGATTTAAAATGAAGGTGATTTGATGTAATTTATTATTATTATGTAAAATGAATTAAAGTTGTATAGTTATTATCTGACCTAATTTGCTAGGAGTTATGGTTGGGAAAGAAAAAATATAGAAAACAAATACTGTAATTGAGCTATACTTTCCAAATCGTTAACTGATGTAGGGTCATGGGGATGCTGAAGCCTATCCAAACATACATATAACACAAATAAGTTCAAATAACCTTGTTAATTCATGACTTTATTTAAACATTTAAGAAAAGAAACAACTGACAAATCACAGTTCAGGGAAATATTTTCACATGATAATCACAGAGGTCAAAGTAAATAAAGTAACTCTTTTCTAATGAAGTGCTCTGAATGGATTGTAAAATAAACAACGAACCCACAAGCATTAAACATTCACAAAAATCTGCTACTTATAAGATATTACAATTATGCTAAACAGGTTGCGGTCACAAAACACTTTGCTGTAATATTCAATAAAAGACATCATTCAAAGGAAGAATTTTCTTGGCAATAACAACAAGGGAATTTGTTTCAGATCATTTGAAAAAATGCAATCACAAATCGTCTCACTTTTGAAGCGCATAATGCACATTGGGAAAATATTTCACACAAAACCCCTATGCTGTGTGAGCACCTCTGAAAATGAAGAAAAAGTAAGATCAATTTTGCATCCAATCCAGAGTCAAACTGAATGCAGTGAACTGTTGCATTTTCATTTAATGGAATATAAAAATAGTGCTATGAAATAAAAGCTACCTCTATAATGAATTTGCAATGCATAATCTAGAATAAAATGAAAAAGCATCTAAATTTAAGATGTTATAGTTAGACATTTAGCAACTAAATGTTACACTGACTAAACATATTTTTATTCTTATTTCTGACTTATTTCAGTAATTGCTCATTTCAAGAAACACCTGTTTTATAAAATCTAAAAAATATAAAAATAGTTTGCATTATTTTGCATTTAAAAAATGTAATAGAAAATGTCACATTATGTATATAATTGATTGGTCCCTTAAGCAATGCATATTGTACTTAAACAAGAGCCACAAATCAGTAATCGGCTAAACAATTCTTGCTCTAACATGGCGTCCTGATCTGCGTGCTGATGTTGAGTCAGTAATGGCTTTTCTTTTTCTCTGATGTCTCTGTTTCGCAGTTTGTTCTACTTCTGATTCAGAATCTGATTCATCCTCCTTGGTTTTGGATTCATGCATTTGTAGCCTTATTGATTTTCGTCTGGTTGAAGTAGTAGTTGAAATACTCTGAACAATATGCTTTCCAATGGCAAGACCTTCCTCGTCATCAACAGCCAAATTTTCTACACCTTTATCATATTTTTCCGCAGATGTGGATCTCTCTTTTGGAGCCTCCATCACCACTCTGCTCTCCACATCTCCTTTGTTTTCTTCTTGATCAGAAGATTCCTCTACCTCCAATGCTAAGGTGAAGCCCTTATTTGTACTGGACTCAAGATCTACATGTGGCACTATCACCTCCTCTACTATGTCACCTGTCAACACCTCTTCTTGGTCCTCGTCTGCCTGGGTTTTATTTGATCTGCTCTGCACCTCTTGAGATTCACCCGCATCTGCATCCGTCTCTGTGTCTTTATGTACATGACAATCTCCATCTGATTCAGCCTCTTGGGCATTTTTCTGGATTTTATGTTGTATTTCTTTACCAATATTACGGTCCTCAATAGCTTCTGCAGTTGCATCTGACCTCAGCTCTACACTGTCTTCTGTAAATGTCACTTCTACGGAGTCAGTTTGTCCCATAACTGTCTCCTTTGCTTGCTCACTATCATCATCATGCTCTTGTTTACGAAAACGTTTGGATTCTCTTGAAGCAGCTTCTTCAATAGTCATTCTTTTTCTCAGGGATCCCCTTTCCATGGCTGCTTTCTCCAAATCAGCAGAGCTTCCTTGCCCTCCTTCTGCGGCGTCCTCATTTTCTCTTTCTTGGTGTGGTTTTGGCTCCTTCTGTACACTGGAAAACTCTTCCTCCTGTTCATTAGGCATCGGCATATCCTCTCTCTCAGTATTTTCTTCTTGAGTTTTGTTCTTCTCAGTGTTTACCTGACTGCCACTATTACTTTCCAAGATTTCAAACAGAATGTCATCTTTTGTATCTGACTTTCCATCTTTAATTGTCTGAATTACACCCTCTGCCCCTTTTGCCTCCAGTTGTTTTAATTCAGAAGTGCTGTCTTCATTTTCTTTTTCTATAGGGACATTTAAATAATCAGTTTCTAACTCCAGCTCTCGTCTGTGGAGGCGTTTTGATTTACTTCTTGGGGTAGATTGGACTGTTACTGTTCGGTACCTGAGACTTCTTGTAACGAAAGCTGCTTCTTGCTCTGAGTTTTCTAAAGCAACTTTCTCCTCCACAGTTGTTGTCTTGAATTCATTTGTCAGATCAGTTTCCCTCACACTTTCTCCTAGTGACCCTGCTTTTTCTTGTTCCTGCTCTGTGTTTTTCTGTGAAGGCTCTGCTTTTTCCTCTTCCTGAACTTCCCCTTCTACATCTTTCTGCATCTTATCCATTTCCAGCAGATTTTCATTTTCACCTAAATTTATTAAGGTCATAGTCTCATCTTCTTCAACATCTGTAGTTATTTCAGGCAAAGCTTCATACACCCTTCCCTTATCATTTGATAGGTCTATGTCTTGCTCATCTGAAGTGGTTTCAACTCTTTTACTCACATCTCCATCTTCATTTCTACACATATTTGCTTCTTTTACTGGTTCCAGCTCTTTTTTTTGGAGACGAGCAGATTTTCTGGTCTTCTGTGAAGATGTGACTGATTGTGAGCTGATCCTTAGACTTCTCCTTGTAGTCCTTCCACTTTTGTTTTCACTGGTTTCAGAGCTTTCCATCTGCAAGATCTCTTCCTCTTCTTGATTGGTGGTCTTCTCCAAAACATATGTTTGCTCCTTGTTAACCAGTAAAACTTCCTCCATCCCCATGGGTTTTTCTGTTTCTGCTGTTTCTTTCTCATTTTCCATCTCAGGAGTTGCCTCATTGCCTAAATTGGTTTCCTTGTTCTCCAGGTTGTTAATTTCTTCAAATCCTTTTTCTATTTCATTCTCATCAGCTTCTATAAGTGAGACAATATCCTCAGTAGCATCTACAGTTGTTTTTTGAAGCGTTTCCTCTTTATCTATTTCTGCTCCTCCTTTATTCACTTCTTCACCTCCTTCTCCCTGTAGATGGACTGCTCCGGTTTCAGAAACTTCAGCCTCTTGTCTTTGTACACATCTATATTTATTTGAGGGGGGAGACTGAATTTTTACTGTTCTACGCCGGAGTCTTCTGTCAGTGCTGACTGACACCTCCTCTTCTATAATTTCCTGGACAGGTTCTGGTGCCTCCTGACTAAGAGTGCTCATCTCTAGGTCACTATCCATTTGTTTCTCTTTTAAAGAAAAATCTTGATTATTTTCTGTCTCTTGAGATATATTTGTTTTGTCTTCAATTGTTGTTGTTTTTGAATGGTCTGAATGGTCTTCTACATCCTCGTCTATAACCACGTTATATTCCTCTACTGTCTTTTTCTCCTTTCCATCCTTCATCTCCTCTGTTGGCATTTGCCCCTCAACTGCTATGTTTTGTTTGTCCTCTTCTGATTTCAGGTGATATTCATCATTATCTGGTTCATGAAGTTCCAGTTGTTCCTCAGTGTTAAAATGTGTTAAGACGTCTAGAGTGTCAGTCTGTTCTTCTGTATTTTTAGAAAGTGTGTTTAAATCTACAAGTAAAAGTGACTCTGTTTGCCGTATTACTGTATTATTGTCCTCTTCTACAATCTGAGATACCTCCTCTTTATCAACTATTTCTTCACCCATCAGCAGTTCAGAGGTCTCAGGTTCAATAGTTGTAGTTTCTTCAACATTTGTGTTGTGCTCCAATTCCAGTTCATTTCTACTCATAGTTGTCTCTTTCACTGGCTCCAACTCTACTTTGTGGAGACGTGGAGACTTTCTTGTCTTCTGTGTAGCGGTGACTGATTTTACACTAAGCCTGAGACTTCTCCTTGTGATAATTTCACTGTCACTTTGATAGGGTTCAGTGCTTTCCACCTGTGAGACGTTCTCCTCTGTTTGGCTGGTGGTCCCAACTACAACATATGTTTGCTCCTTTCTAACCTCAGGGTCAATCTGCAGTTGTATTCCTGGAGTACCATCATCTTTTTCTCCCTCCTCATCAGGTTCTGCTTCTGGCAGTGAAACCTGTGAGACTTTCTCCTCTGTTTGGATGGTGATACCCCCTACAGTATATGTTTGCTCTTTGTCATCCACTGGGGCAAACTGAATAGATGTTTCCGCCTCAGATGTTTCTTTGTCAATTTTATCTAATGGCTCATTTAGCTGTTCCTCTAATTTGTCTTCTTCCCCCTCAGATGTCTCCTCATCTGTGTTTTTTGTCACAGCTAAATTTGTTTCCTTGTTCTTCATCTTGTTGATTTCTTCAACTCCTTTTTCTATTACATTATCTTCAGGTTCTGCTTCGACAAATGGGGTGACCTCAGTAGCCTCTACAGTTGATTTTTTAAGTGTTTCCTGCATTTCTTCAACTACCTTTCCTATTATTGGGATGTTTCTAGTTTTATCTTTAAATGTTTCAGCCTCTTGTTTTTGTAAACGTCTCGATTTTCTTCTAGATGGAGACTGATTTTTTTTTGTTCTATGCCTGAGACTTCTCTCTGTGCTGACTGATGCCTCATCTTCTAAGACTTCCTGGTCAGTTTCTGATGCCTCCTGAGCAAGATCACGCATTTCTAAGTCACTGTCTGTTCGCTTTTCAGTAATATGGTCAACATTTTCCGTCTCCTGAATTATATTTATTTCATCTGCCATTGTTGTTGTTTTTTCAGGATGCTCTCCAGATTTTACTGTTTCTTCCATATCCTCATCTACTTCCCTATAAATGTCTATGATCTCTGTCACTTTTAAATAATTTTGTTCTTCCAAGTTGTCTGTTGGTTTTTGCTCCTCAAATGTCATGTTTTGTTTATCAGCTTCATTCTGTTCTTCAACTGTGTTTTCATCCTCCATTTTGTCTGTCTCCTGGGTCTTTTCAGTACCTTCCTCTTTGTGTAGTTGTTCTAGCTGTTCTTCATCTTCTGATGTCAGATTACTTAATTGATATTCGCTATTATCTGGTTTATCCTGGTCTAGTTTTTCCTCTGTCTGGGAAGGTGTTAGGACTTCTGGAGTGTCACTCTCTCCTTCTGTAATTTGAGGAAGTTTGTTAAAATCTACAAGTACTACTGTGGCTTTCTGCAGTTGTATTCCTGGAGTACCATCATCTTTTTCTCCCTCCTCTTCAGGTTCTGCTTCTGGCAGTGAAACCTGTGAGACTTTCTCCTCTGTTTGGATGGTGGTTCCTCCTACAATATATGTTTGCTCTTTGTCAACCACTGGGGCAAACTCCATGAATGTTTCTGCCTGAGCAGTTTCTTTGTCAGTTTTATCCAATGGCTGATTTTGCTGTTGCTCTAAATTGGCCTCTTCCACCTCAGGTGTCTCCTCATCTGTGTCTCTAGTCACAGCTAAATTTGACTCCTTGTTCTCCAACTTGTTGATTTCTTCAACTCCTTCTATTACATTATCTTCAGGGTCTGATTCAATAAATGGGATCAACTTCTCAGTAGCATCCACAATTGATGTTTGAGGCGCTAACTCTTTATCAACTATTTCTACACCTTGGTTCACCTCATTAACTTCTTTTTCTGTCATTAGGACAATTGGAGTTTTATCTTCAGAAACCTCAGCCTCTTGTTTTTGTATACGTCTGGATTTTCTTCTTGGTGGAGACTGAACTCTTATTGTTCTTCGTCTAAGACTTCGCTGTGTGCTGACTGATGCCTTCTCTTCTAAGTTTTCTTGAACAGCATTCTCCTGGGCTAGACCGCTCATTACTTCATCCTCATTCTCTTTGTTTTCAGTTGTATTGCTTTCCAGCAGGCTGCCCTCAGCTGGCATTGTGGCCAAACCTTCAGTTGGCTTTTGCACTTCAAATGTCGTGTCTTGTTTATTCAGTTTGTTCTGCTCTTCAGTTGTGTTTTCTTGCTCCATTTTCTCTTGCTCGTGGGTCTTTTCAGTGTCTTCCTGTGTTTGTACTTCTTCTTGTTCCTCCTCTTCTAGTGCCAGATTAGACAGTTCTTGTTCACTTTTATCTGGTTCATACAGTTCCAATTTTTCTTCAGTTTGGAAATGTGTTAGGTCTTCTGAAGCTCCAAAGCCCTCCTCTTCTGTATTTTGGGAAAGTTTGCTTAAATCCGCAAGTTCTACTGTGGCTCTTTGTAATTTTAATAATGGAGTACCATCATCATTCTCTACATCCTTGCCAGGTTCTACAAGCGAGACCTTCTCTTCAGGACAATAAACAATCTGAAATTCTTTCTCCTGATCATCTATTTCTATGCCTAAAGGTAGTTCAGAACTCTCTGGAACTGTAGTTTCCTCAGTATTTGTGTTTACCATTTCTTCAAGGCTGTCCAAACTGGTCTCAGTTGTCATCATTGGTATACAGACATCCACATGCTCTTCTGTTATTGCGGATGTTTTTTCATATTCATTTCTATTCATGTTTGGTTCTTCCACTGGCTCCAACTCAGTGAAATGCTCTTCCTTGTTCTCTATTTTCTTGACATTTTGATTCATTTCATCCTCTATCTCTTTTGTCATAAAGATTGTATCAGTTTTATTTTTTACTGTGTGTCTTTCCTGATGTTCAATTTCGGCTTCAGCTTTTTGTTTCTGTACACATCTAGATTTCCTTATCAGTGGAGTCTGAACACGTATTGTTCTACGTCTGAGATGTCTTTCTGTGCTGATTGGCACCTCTTCTTCCTGAACATGTTCCTCCTGAGCAAGACTTCTCATCTTTACATCACTGTCCATTTGTCCAGTTAGATTTGCTTCCTTGTTCTCCAACTTTTTGATGTCTTCAACTCTGTTTTCTATTACATTTACATCAGCTTCTGTTTGTATAAGTGGGATTTCCCCAGTATCCTTTGTAACCTGATGTTCTTTCTCTTTATCATCTATTTCTGCAGCTCTAAGTAGTTCAGAACTTGCAGTTTCATCAGCATTTGTGTTTGCCATTTCATTCTTCCCTGGAATTACATCCTCTGCAATAAGTTCTTCACTCTCAGGGTTTTCATCAGTTCTGAGTTTTGCATCAACGTTCATTTCCTCTTTTTCAGGAATACTGATCTCTCCCTGATTATCACCTGCCTCCTTAGGAGAAAGTTCATGCAGATCCACAAGCACAACTTTGGCTTCACCCATTGTCAACATCACAGTGCTATTCTCTACTGTCTTCTCCTCCTCTTCAGGTGTTGTTTTTGATTCCTGTATCTCAGGAGACTCCACCGATGACTGTGGTGGTGCTTCTTCTTGATTCGTTTCCTTTTTTTTCACTAATTCAGACACTTCAGGAAATACAGTTCCCTCAAACTGTGTAATTTCAACATCCATAGTAGATACAGTTTCCACTGTAAGCATGTCTTTTTCTTTGTGTTGCTCAACCTCAGACTCTGCCTCATTTTCAATTTGAGCTTCTTGTATCTTTTCTATAACCTCAGAAACATCATGTTCAGGTTCATCTGTTGATTGTTCAAAATCTTCATCTTGCATCATTACTTTGCTGTGATGTTTGGATCTTTGTTGACTGGTTTTCACAGACTTCATAGTTTTAAGATCTTTTTCAGCAGGCTGATGCCTGAGTCTTTTGGACATTCTTGAAGGAGTTAAACCTGATGCTCTCTTTTGAGGTATTTTTTTATTGTGGAAGACCTGTTCTGCTTTTTCAACTAGTGTATCCTTGTTTGTCATTGTTTGGTTTGGTTCAGAGACTTCTGTTTCAGCCTCATTTTGTTTGGGCTGGTCACATAAAACCTCTTCAGTGGTAAGTACCTCTCTCACAGAATCTGCCTCCATCTCTATCTGATCTTTAACTTCTGCAGACTGTTGCAGAACTGTGTCTTCATCCTTTGGTTCACTTTTCTCCTGGTCTGTGTTGTCATCTCTGCTTTCTTCAATTAGGTCCTTTACACTTTCTGCCATAACCTCATCTTCTGTTCTTTCATTATTCTCTGTTATTTCCACAGCCCAGTTTGCATGTTCTTTTTCTGTTGATTTTGCATGAGTCTCTAACTTCTCTGTCACTTCAGTCTCGCTCACAGTTTTCTCCTCTTTCTGTTCATCTGGCATTTGATTCATTTCCTCCTTCTCTGGCTCACAAACAGGTTCAACTTCCTCAACCACTTTGTTCTTTTCTAAAAAAATTTCCTCTTCAGTTCCTGTACTCATCTTCACAATTTTTATGTCCACCACAGACTCAAGTTGGTTTTGGTCAATAGACCCAATAGTGCACTCCTTAATTACCATTTCACATTCATCTTTACTACTGCTTTGGCTCTTTATTTCCCCAGCTGTGGTGATGTGGGTCACTCCAATCCCCTCTGATGTAGCTGTGACAATGTCTTTTGCAATTTCATGTGTCTCCTCTATTTGAGATCCTCTGAGCACTGCAAAGTTTGTCACAGTTGCAGTTACTGTGTCTACAGAGCTCTGTCAAATTAGAAAAAAAATATGTCAATTAATGAACTGATTTCAAGAAAACAAATTGCGTAATAATAATGTTCAAACAGTTATTATTGACGCAAACATGATGATTATTCGGTTTAATACATACCCTGAGTACCATTTCTGATTGTGAAAAAGTGTTAAGACTTTCCACGGCTGAACTTTCAACTCCTGCCTCAATGTCTTCCACCCTTTGTGAGACAGTTATTTATACATAATGTAGTAATCAATACTGTTATGTGGTTTGCTGCTGACAAATAATAAGTTACCTGATTTTGTTCTCTGAAATCCTCTCTTCTGAATGTTCTCTGATAGCTCTTCGTTTCAGGTTGCTGCTTCTACCACGCCTTGTGACAGGTATGTCATCTACTTCTGTAACAGCGAAGAACATTAGCTAGATTAAGTGGACGAGGCTTTTTTTAAGCAAATTATTGTTTAACTAACAATTTATACTTGCCCTTGGTGATGTCTATGATGGTCTCTTCCTAAAATTTGAAAGTTGACATCAATGTTAGATATAAGATTCACTTTGTAATATTACTGTATATCATTTTATAAATATTAGTGAGTTAGTTAAACAACTCCATCGCACACCTGCAATTAATAGGTGCGTAGGATAATTAGATCAAGATAGATCATATTAGCA
>JAUCNO010000795.1:14441048-14456035 GCA_032353835.1 Enteromius viviparus | reverse complement strand
TGATCCAAATGTGATTTGACTGTAAAATTCTACTGTTTTTCTTTGTAAAAATACAATTTTCCCAACTCTGGAAATTACAATATATGAACGTTTTTTAAAGGAAATATAAGGTTACTAATACATACCAATTGCTTTTAATTAAAGGAAAATGGCATTTTTTTTCAGTAACACACATAATCAGTTAACAACAGGTAAAATGTACATTTGGTGTCAATGCAAGCATTTTTATAAAAATTCACAGTTCTGATCAACCGGGGATTTGACTGTAAAATTCTACTGTTTTTTCTCTGTAAAAATACATTTATTTTTTACAGTGTATGTCAACATGTTCTGCATTTATTTTCCCCAGGTTTTTTTTAGTGAAAATAGGAGGAGAACATTTGGATCTAACTCAAAATAACTGCTTTCTAAAGACTAATCTTTATTCATAAACAAATATATTATGTATAAATGCAAAGAACATTTGATGCAAACCCCAAATTGTTGCATCTTGCTTATAATGTCTTGAATATGAAAACCCAAAAAACAACAAATCCATTTATCTTGAAATAGTAAAACATGCAACAAAGTGCAGCCATTAATAAAAATAAATAAAAATAAAACTGTTGTGACCATTAACAGTAAAAAATCGCACCCCAATATATATACAATAATGGCAATATAATTAACCAATATTTAAATCCAAATCCGTGCGTGGATCACGGATGATGCCTGTCACTGAATTACATTGTAATCTTTTACTGTACGTGAGCCCATCACGCAATTTTTGATCATTACGTGATACTAACACAGAATTATGCATTAAGAGTTTGTGGATATTTCACGCAATTCTGTGAGATCAGGTTGCGTAAAACAACAAGTCCTTTGTTTTTCCATGTAATGTTTTATAAAATGCTGGATATTTTGGAATTTATATTTAACATTTTTATTCTACGACTAAATAGTAACCCTAATTGTGTTATCATCATGTTAGCAACATGCTAACTACATGTTGTTTGTGTTAGCATTATGTTAACATGAGTAAAGCATCAAAGCATAGATAACATCTAGTAAACTATTTACAAGAGGAAAAGGACAACTATAATGGGTTTTAGGAGTATTTGGCAGTTTGACAAGTTGTTGTGCTCAGGACACAACAGTCTGTTTCCTGTTTTGAACCAGTTTAGCACTTACTGATATTCTCCTCTTCATGGGATCATGGGAGATTATATCAGCTGTTGGAAGAGACTTCCTCATATCGGCCGTTCAGGAAACATGTTGGTTGTGGCTTTAGCTACTCCCTGCTTCCGTTCTCATCAAGGATGTGGCAGACTTTTGGTAGATGTAATTTTTCTGTGCACATGATCAATGAACTGGTTAGTTATGTTTAAAATGCTGATTGCAGAGCAGTAATAGATATTAAGTAAATAAAACGTACACAGAGGGCTCTCTGTATAAGTGCCTCAATGTGGAGTCTGAGACATAAGGAAAACTGAGAGGGCCAAATAGGTTTTAATGGCGGGAGTCTACATTCCAGGTTGCGTTAACTTACACTGTCAACACTACAACGGAGCTGCATGTGCTGGTCAAACTGCATTAAGATGAAGGAAACGGAGCCCTGCTGCCTTCCTCAGTGGTCAAACATGCTGTACAATTACGTCTTTAGAGTAAAAACCTTTCAAAAAAGTAGGTTCAAGATCTCTGTTTTCGGCACTCTGGTAACAAACAGAGACAGACTGGCACAGGGCAAACTCAGGACACTGGCAGTAACTATTAAAATAAACATTTACAATCAAACTTTTTCATTCATTTTCCAGGAGCCGAATCTCCCACAAGCAAACTTTTAAAATGGCTGTTTTTAAAATCTCTCAAGGGACATATCGGTTATAAAAAGTGGCTTTTGGGAATTCATTCGGTGTGTACGCTTGAGTGTCTTGTTGCAGTGAAAGTTTAGGTGCTTTTGTTCAGCCGTTGACTTGTTTAGCCAAGAAATGAAGGCTTTCTTATTGATCTTGCATCTCTACTTTAAAGACTTCTATGAGTTTCCCCAACTTAATCCCAGTTGACAGACTGTTGATTTAACAAAGCAAACATTATTATAATACCATCTTACTGCAAACATAATATTAATAAAAGATAACTTTAGGGTTAAAGTTAAATCAGGGCTTTGAAGGTAATGCAGATATCCAGTTTAATTGAATAACTTAAGCAGTGCAAAGTTAAGAAATTAGAATTTGAAGATTATGTTGTATCACAAAAACAAGCGACTTATTTTACAATCCAACAGCAAGAATTTAAGTGTGACAATCTTTGTACAACAGCTCAATAAACAAGAAAAAATATCAAGCTACTTGCTGATTAAACATAACGTTTCGAACTAACCACAGAGTGCCTTACTCATCTCCTGTTTAACATACAATAGTGTCGTTTCTGAACATACAGCATTTTTTACTACTTGCTTCATTCCTAAATGAACCTAATGGTAAAACAATGTAGCCTGCATTGAAAGAGCAATTTTTAAACAACAAAAAACCTAGCAGTCTGAATAGTATTTTTATGTCATGTATAATTTACCTTCTATGGAAACCACTTAACCAATGAAATTTGAAGACCATAAGAAAGCATTGTTTAGTATTCACCACACTGACAAAGAGCAACTATATTATGGTTTTGGAGGTGAGACTGTTTCCTGTTTAATAAGAGAAGGAGAAAGACCGAAGTACTTCTGTTAAATAGCTTTATTTGAAACAGTCAATATTGAATGTACACAAAGAGATTGTTGGTTATTATATTTAAAACTACAAATTTAAAACTATAACTTCAGCTGACCCTCAGCCCTAAGAAAGTTCCCAGTAAAAAAAATTGAATGAAAAAGATGGTCTACATGCATTTCGCAGGGTTGGTTTAAATACATTTAAATATATAAATATTTCATAGCTTAAGGACCTATGAATACATCTTTGGTCACTTAAAAAAGCAGAAGCTGAAAGGCAAATTTTTTAACATACTGACCTAGCATATGGTGGACGGCAACGTTTAACTTCCAGTCAGCTGGTGCTTTGAATGGACGTAAGTGCAGCATCAAACATACATATTTACATCAAAACACAAAACAAAAACAAAGGCCTTCTTTTCAAGACACTCTTTTCAGGCATTGTTGATGCTGCTTCTCCTCAAGTTTCTCTTCAAGACATTTAATAATGACAGGGTCAACTTTGGGATCAAACTTGTTTGCAAACCAGTGGCCGTCCTCCAGAAGCCACCGGAGCTCTGCTGCACCATAGATGCAGACACTGCGTCTGTGCGTGCCAGTGCACTGCGGATACAAGCGGCCTTCAAGATAGTTCCATTTAACCAAACGTGTCCTGCTCTTTAGGTCTGTCACATCAGGCCTAGATCTCTCGATCTCTCCAGGGACTCCAGGTACTCTGGTCATTGTTGCCCAAAAGTGTTCATCAGGAGAATACGTGTCAGCTGTCCACTGCAGAAAATCTATAGCCAGTTGATTGGTCATAATATATGACACAAAATCACGTGTCAGAACAAAGTAAGCACTCCCAACAAACATCTCAATGTCATGTGGTGGTGGGTCTTTAGCAATGTCAGTCTTAACTGGCATTTTATGATATTCATACGACACATCTTTCAGTTCATACCGGAACTGAAAACGCTTTTTTTTAATTTCGCTGGGCCTGCTTGATTCGAGCATGTTTGCACTGTTAAGTTTCTTGAGCTCAGATACCAGCTCATAATTGGACTTGAGTGGAAAGTCTTGCCCACACAAATTGATAACATACTTCCATTTGACCTCTGAACTCAGAAGGTCTGAAAGGCAGTTGAGATCAGCATTAAGTCTGGTAATATGTGCATACTGAACGGACTCAATTTTAGAAGCTATGAAGACGTTTGGAAAACATTTCTCCAAGTTCTTCATTGCTTGAATAAAGTTTTTTGAGGACTTTTGGTCATAATGAATGCAGTAGATATTATGAGGTGTGTAGATGGCTCGAAGAATCCGTTCCACCATAGCGCTGTTCTTGTGCACCACTAAAGAGTATGCAATTGGAAAGCTGCACTCCTCATCTGTTACAATGACCTCATTATAACCCCTTTGTTCAATGTAGTTTTTGCAATCTGAAGTGAAAGAAGCAATACTCCCATCATTGACCTCCACAATCTTTTTGCGTCTTAACTCCAATGATTTGCCAATTTCCACTGGTTCCATTTCATAAATGGCTGTGCAGTTAATACCATTCAGGGGCTGAGATCTGAGTGACCTATGTGTAGCTCCATAGGGCTCGATGTAAATACTGTTGTCCATTGAGATCTTGATGTACACCAGCTTCAGCACGACAAACAGTGACACAACAAACACATAGAACTTGCATCTTAACCAGTGTAAGACAGCACATCTTCTTTTCATTCTGTTGAAAAAGTAAAACGGGTGTTAAACTGACATATAATCATTCAAATCCTCTCACAAAACTATTCAGCCAGAAAACTGTATCATATTCAGGATCGTATCATATGACACAATTGGACTTGCCTACCTTGCACGCTGCCGGTCTTTTGTTTTGTGTCACTGCCATCAAATGTTTCTCAACATTAGCCTACACACAAAGAACAGTTGTTGTTCATTAGCTTATAATAGTAAGTTTCCGCACGGTTAGAAGACCGCGAGCCACGGAGATTAAACAAAGAAACGCGTAGAGTACAAGAAAAACTCCATCATTCGGCAGAAACCCAAGAAGACAGTAACTCGACGTAATATAAAATAAAGAAAATAGTAATTACAACTGATTTTCGCCTTCTGTAATAAACACGCGATGTAGACATTGATGAATGTTTTTCTAGCTCTAAGCAATCTGCCGAGTTCAATACTTACATCTAACGTTACTTTTAAGATTGCGTGGAGACGTTCCGTCAGTCCGCTCGAGATGGGTAAGTTTTTGGACTGCTGACTTCACTGCCTTCACTTGCAGTCTGACTCAAGAGCAGCTGTATGAGGCGTGAACTCCAGGAAAGCCTTTTCCGCCCACTTGCATAAAAACCTCTCTACCTTCACGTATCTATCGTTTCCTAGCATCACACGCGAGTGTCAAAACACACCGAGTCATTTAGAAACGCGCTGATAACGGCAGGGAACCTTATCGGTTATTACTTAGGTAAAACAAATAAACGCAACGGGTCATTTATTGATTTACATTTTAATATTAAGTCCATCAGCTTAAAAAATGTTGAACAGAGACGTTTAGAATGTATGCTGTTCGTACTTTCAAATCAACAATGAATATAACACCCTTACACTTATAAAGTTATTTATTATAAAGTTCTAACATTAAAGGTTTTAAACACAAACATAACGAGCAATTTTTCTAAGTTTCAAAGGTCCACTCTTCGCTCTGGGCGAAGAAATCCCAGTTTCTGTTCGTCATCACATGGCTTGGAAAAAACTCCTCGTCGCTGACCAAGCGAATTGATCTGAAGTTCATGACAACGTCATTTCTGGACTGCTCTGTTGAACAAAATTAATGAATGAATGAATGATTAAACAAAACTGTAAAGTAATAGCTACAGACAGAGTTATTACAAAAGGTATTTAAAGTTTAGAAAACATCCGTGGCATGCAGTCGGGTACTAAGAAACATAACTTAAGTCATTTGTTCTTATCAGATCAAACAATGGATACTTTGCATTCTTTTACCGTAAGCAGAGTTCAACACAACAGATCCTGTTGACAATTGTTTTTAAAACATTCTTTAACATTCTGTTTAAGATATCTTGATGGCTCATGTATTTTATAACTTAAGGACCAATGTTATGACGAATTTTAGAAGTAGGATTTCAATGAAACTGAAAATCAGACGTCTTTCTAAAATGTGTCATGCTGTTGGGGAACTAGTAGTAAGGTTGGTCCTATATCTATTTATCAGGTTCACAAACCTTTTATAGCATGTATTGATGGACTGTCATTGAATGCGCAGGAATGCTGATGAACTGATCCTATAGGTATTTTTTCTGAATTTAAACAACTTGACTTGGATTGATTCATAACCTAAAGATATGAAAAGTGGTTTCAGTGTTACTAAGAAAGCCATTACCCTACTGAACTCACATGTCAGTATTTTTTCCTCATTATTACTTTACAGTACTAACCAAACAGCTTAATATTCCACATAGTTACCTTTTTAAAGGCAAAATCAGAGATGACCGGACCTGAGGACTGACTCTCCAGGACTGATTCAAAGCATTGTTCTGGAAGACGGGAGACTCTGCCATTGGTATCACTGATAGAATCATTTTCCAAAACAGGGGCCTTGTAGCTACAATCCTAAATTTGAATAAAACCTTTTGAAAAACAGCAAGCTAAGTAATGTCTTGATCAGCATCTGACAAATAATTCATATAAATTACCTTAAGTGTCATTTCTAAACCATTATCCCCATGTTGAATGATTCCATCTCTAACAAGACTGTTCAACTTAGTATTGCCACTCAAATCAATCCTTGTTCCTGCTGATTGAAAACACTGGTCTGTTGGGAATCACCGTAAATAAATAAACTCGATAAACATGCATTAAACATCCTTGTATACACACTCACTCACAACACTTTTTGTTGCATTAAGAAAGGACGTCATACAGGTTTGGAATAAGATGAGGGTGAGTAAGTGATATGAGAATTTTTTTGTTTTTCAAGGGCTTCCATGCAGACTTTTTTACCTGGCTGCATGTGCTTGGAAGTGTCAGTTGTCCGGGCAGGTTTACGAAAAGGTCCTTTAAATGTCAAAAGCAGCTCTTTGATGCTTTCATGTGCTGCGAGGTCTACCGCACTCTGTCCCAGGATATTTTTGTCATAAGGGCTTGAGCCAAACTGAAGGAGAAGCCTCACAATCTATGCATAAAACATCAAGATCAGAACTTTAGCTGCTTTTGAAAGTGCATTTACATTTGAGTAAAGAGTGTTAGTGTGAATCAGTTTGAAACAAATAGAAATACTGAAATAAACAAATATTTAAATTGAAACGATAGCTTTATCTGCAAGTTCCTTGCTCTGGCTATAACACAAGTAGTCTGGCATCAAATGATTATAGTGCATGAGCTAAGTTTAGGGTATTTTTTGTCGTTTTTGGAGACTGACAGCCTCTGATCACTATATTGTCTTTGTATGGAAATGTGTAATGACATGTAGTTGAGTAAATATTTAAATTGAAATATTTTTGGTTATTGACCCTTTAAGAGAAATACATAAGCAACCTCATATGAGCCAAATGAAACGGCATCATGCAGCGGGTTCCATCCATTTAGCCCTCTGCTGGTGACATCGGCCCCTGCTTCCAAGAGCTGCTCTGCCACATCCACAAAACCTCTGGAACAGGCCTCATGAAGGGCGGTCCATCCTGTCCACCCAAGACATCATGAAAGCATTAAATAGATCAAAGACATAATGTACAAACAGCAAGTCAAGGATTTTCCCACCTGCATGATCTGGTACATTAACATTGCTTCCAGCTTCTATCAAGACTTTGACCATTTGCAGGTCTTTTCTGATGCACGCCCGGTGAAGTTGAGTCTCGCCTACACTATTTCTCTTTTGAAGACTTTTCTGAGTAATTTTTAAAGATTTCTTTGGTCCTGTTGAGAAAGGACAATGCAGGTGCTGGTCAAATAATTAGAATGTCTTCAAAAAGTTGATTTATTTCACTAATTCCATTCAAGAAGGGAAACTGGTATAATGTATACATTTATTCCACTCAGACTTATACTTTAATTTTGATGATTACAACTGAAAACTAATGAAAATCCCAAATTCAGTATCTCAGAAAAGAATATTGAATATTGTGAAAAGGTTCAGTATTGAAGACACCTGGTGCCACGCTCTAATCAGCTAATTCGTTTAAAACACCTGTAAAGGTCTTTAAATGGTCTCTCAGTCTAGTTCTGTAGGCTACACAATCATGAGGAAGACTGTTGTCCAAAAGACAACCATTGACACCTTGCACAAGGAGGGCAAGACACAAAAGGTTATTGCAAAAGAGACTGGCTGTTCACAGAGCTCTGTGTCCAAGCACATTAATAGAGAGGTAAAGGGAAGGAAAAGATGTGGTAGAAAAAAGTGTACAAGCAATAGAGATAACAGAACCCTGGAGAGAATTGTGAAACAAAACCCATTTGAAAATGTGTGGGGGAGATTCGCAAAGAGTGGACTGCAGCTGGAGTCAGTGCTTCAAGAACCACTTCGCACACACGTACACAAGACATGGGTTTCAGCTTCGCATTCCTTGTGTCAAGCCACTCTTGAACAACAGACAGCGTCAGAAGCGTCTCGCCTGGGCTGAAGACAAAAAGGACTGGACTGCTGCTGAGTGGTCCACAGTTATGTTCTCTGATAGAAGTAAATTTTGCATTTGCTTTGGAAATCAGGGTCCCAGAGTCTGGAGGAAGCAAGGAGAGGCACAGATCCACGTTGCTTGAGGTCCAGTGTAAAATTTCCACAGTCAGTGATGGTTTGGGGTCATCTGCTGGGGTTGGTGTTTGCTGAAGTCCAAGGGCAACATAGCTGTACATGTTCATACTTTGTTCATGTTCATACTTTTCAATTGGCCAAGATTTCTAAAAATCTTTTCTTTGTATTAGTCTTTAGTAATTTTCTGAGATACTGAATTTGGGGTTTTCATTAGTTGTCAGTAATAATCGTCAAAATTAAAATAAATAAACAGCTGAACTATATCAGTCTGTGTGGAATGAATGTATACAATATACACATTTCACTTCTTGAATGGAATTAGTGTAATAAATAAACTTTTTTTAAGGTATTCTAATTATATGACCAGCACCTGTATATACATTAAAATATTCTTAATAGTAATATAATATTTGTGATTCACCCCAAGGAATCACCTGTATTCAATCCATCTGTGAAATTTCGTCCTTGTCTAAGTGGCTTTTTCTTCTGTTTGAATTTCTTTTTCTGACTTTTCAGTTCACCTTTATTTAGGAGCCCTTTGGTTTGCAGAGCTATCTGTGGGTGATGTGTTGTTTCATTGTTATCCAATGAAGGTTGTTTACACAAATCTTCAGGTAAAAATGACATTAAAACACTTTCTGAAGCCACTGTGTCAGGTGTACCATCTATGTATTCTGCTTCCTTGTCAATACATCTTTCTTCAAGACCGAAGATTTCTAGCTGAATTGATGTGATGTCCACATCCTCAATGTCAGCAGCATTTAACCATTCCACAGCAGTGCAGTCAGAATCTGCTGAATCTTTAACTATATCCTTGTCGACTGATTCTTGAGAATTTTCAAGCTGTTCAACATCTACTCTGGCACAGAAAAAACTGGGTGAAACAGGATGTATACTGGCATGGTGTTTGAGAACATCACGCCCTGGTTCATTAACTACCCCCCTGCAAGAAGAATGTGGTCCTGCTTCAGGTCCACCATTGAGATTTGTCGCATTTAAAATCTCACATTCCACACCATAGTCTTCAGTGCAGCTCTTACTCACTTTTGTCTGATTAGTGCTCAGTGCTGTCTCTATTATCTCTACCACCTCCTGCTGGTTTTGAATGGTCATGCTTGTTTCTGCATAGTGATTTAGAAGATTCTTTATGAGGGGCAGTGTCTTAGGAGACTGCAGTTTTTGAAAGCTGTTATTTGTCAAGTCATTTTGCGGTGTATTTATACAGGTTTCTGAGCAGCCATCCATGTGGAGAGACTCAATGGCAAGGCTGGTTGATGGCAAAGTTCCCAGATGTTGTTGGAGCTCATAATACAATGACTGGACCATAAGTGGGTCTTCTGATATTTTAGTATTTGGAAGTTGTTTGTTTGTTGTGTCTAATTCCTCAAATGGTTCATCTTTCTCTGAATCGTCTGGACTGCAGGTTAATCCTTGATTATGGATTATGGCCATAAGCAAAGACAGTGAACCAGGGCTGCCTGAGTCAAACAGTTCCTCCCTCTGTAATGGTGATTTTGCCAAGGCTCTAAATGGATGTACATCAATGTCTCCCTTGAATGTCCCTTGTAAACAATGAGGGGACAGTGAAGAATGGCTGCATTCTTGACTGCTGTTGTTGTTGGTGTCAGAACAGCCCACAGTTTCAGATGGAACATTTTGATGACTGTCAAGAGCTGTCTGTTGTTCTTTTCTTGCATCTTCATTGTGTTGAAGTGAGGGGCCATCTACTTCTTTCTTCTGCTCAATATCAAGGATGACATGGTTCAAATCAAAATTGAGCAAGTATTCCAAAAATTCATTTTCATTTTGAATGTCAAGTTTTGTTCTTTTGAGCCCTTTCTTTGCCATAGCAGAGTCATTATCATCCCTAATATAAGCCCCATAATAGTGTTGACAGCCCTCCAATATCCTCTTTTTTGATGAGGGAACCTTATATGAATCTTCACTTGCGCTCTGAATTGACTTCCTCGCATACGTAATCTGAAAAAATCAGTGAAATAAAAATGCTGAGCAGGTGTGGATTAAAATGCACATAAATTATATTATTTGGAGTAAAGCAGGGGTTGTCAAACTTGATCTTGGATGGCCAGTGTCCTGCAGAGTTTAGCTCCAACTTGCCTCATCGTATCTGATTGGACATTACAAGTATACTTAGTAAGACCTTGATTAGCTGCTTCAAGTATGTTTGATTAGGGTTGGAGCTATACTCTGCAGGACACCGCCCCTCCAGAATGAAACCTGTTGACCCCTGGTGTAAAGGAAACCACTCACTGAATAGTCATGGTCATGGAAAGCATGTGAGCTTGTCTTCTCAGCTACTGAACTGCCATCATTCATCAGAGGTTTACCTGCCTCCCCTAAGAATAATACATGGAAACAAATAAATATGGAATAAAAACTAATGGCCAAAAATATTTGTCACCCTCAAGGTTGTAGTTTGTTAACAAATAAAACAATTTTCATGAGACAGCTGTTTAAATCTAATTTCTTTATTCTGGAAACTCAAAGAAACAACCACATTAAAATCTTGAAAAAGAAAATGAGTAGATTTACTATTATGAAATTTAATTTACAAATATAACACTTCTTACTTCACATAACCAAACAAATGTAATTACTGTCAAAATAATTGTGGCAAAATTCCAGTATTTTGAACATATACCAGATGTATACATATTATAGTATTATTATAGCATATTTTGTATTTGTATCAGATAATATGCAGTCCAAATGATGTAAAATAACCCAAAAAAGGTATTAAGTCAGATATTTGAAAATCTGATGAAACATCTCTATTGCTCTAGAAACCAGAAAAATCTTGAGTAGCACACAAAGTCCAGTGTTCTGGTGATGATGAATAATCTTCCATAAAATCCACTGTATCATCACTGCCTATCCAGCTTGAGGTGTCTGCTCCCTCACTCTCCTGATCTTGAACCAGTGAGGGACCCTGGCTACAGAAGTCCTGCTCTTGGTTCCTCACAGGCCACAGTACATTGGAGCTAGTCTGAGGTGATGGTTCCACTGGGAAATGAGGACACACAACACCCCAATTCACACTGAACCTCATTATAAGACGTGCTATCTTAAAAAAAAAATCTAAAATGCCAAAAAAAAAACTTTTTAAATTATAAAGACTGTTAACGATCCACAAATTTGCACGATGTGCTATAGTGCAATTACTGTAAGAACCAGTATAATATAGTATTTATGTGCAGCATGCTTTAAAATGAATCTGCGGTTATTAATAGTTTTTCATTTATTTTCTCATATACGTGGAACAAGCACATAAGGGACTAATTTGAGCAAATAAAGTTGTGGGCAAAACATTACTCAGCTGTATTGCTTGCAAATGTGCCATTTTAACACTTCTCCTACTGGAGAACCTGAGGTAAATATTGTCATTTGGTGCGAAAAGCTACTTTCCTTATATTTGTAGCAATTATTGTGGATTTAGCTATCAATCAAAATAAACTTTAATATAAACTTTTATATATCATAAAAGCAATCTTTGTTCCAATTTAAGCTTAATAACTTAACCTGACCATACCTTGGATCAATACAACATCAATTAAATTTATGATTCATCACTGTGACTAGATTAGACTGTCAAGGGGTGCACATTTACTGCTATTAAATATTGCATTAGCTAAATCTAGTTCCCACAACCCTTGTCTAATATAGAAAAGAACCTTGGAGAGAGGCCTGAATGGAAGGATCACAGCTTGATTGTCCACTGCTTGTGCCAGGAATGGCTTCAGCTTCATCAGATTGTGGGCTGTGTTCATGCTCACTTGTATAAGTATCAGTTGATTTCTGAAGAGGAGTTCTTGAGTCCTCAAAGTTAAATGAAACAAAAGTAACTGATAAGTAATCAGGTCATGTAATGATACCACAGTCAGATGCAGCAGATATTTTATCCAATCATACATTTTTGACTTACTCTGATGGAATCCTGGCTGTTTCTTTGGCTCATACATGAAGTACCTGCAGAATCAGGGGTGCTGGGTGTATTTTTATCTATTTCCAAATATAGCAAAACAAACCAGTTTGTGATTGGACTAGTCAACATTTGAAAAGATGGTCAACTGTTGTCAGCTGCAGTGACGCAGATGGTAAAACGTGTCATATTTATTTTGACGCGATCAACTCAGGCTCACCCTCAGGCAAACATTTTACATTTTAAAATCACATCAGAAAGGTATTTTTTCAATAAAAATGAAGGAAATAATCAAAAATTAAAATTTATGCTATTTTCACTTAGTGTACATAGCATCTAATTGAATCCATTGTTATTTTTACTTAGTGTACATAACATCTAAGTGAACGTTTTGCAAATAAAGCATTTTGAGAGGAACGCGAATTAATCAAACACAGCTGGTAGCCCATCAGCTAATTATTCCCAATCACTCTCGCCCAATAGATTCTTCCCCTATCCACTATAAAAACATAGACTCTCAACCCTTCCACATCTCGTTCCAAGCATCCCTCCTACTCCCCTTCTCCGCCTAAATTTCCATTTCACGCCTCCGGGGGGAGCAGTATGGAACCGAGCCGAACTTCGAACCCTTGCCCACACTAGGGTTCATACCACTAGGGTTCGCAGTTCTCCGTTTTCCTGAGCTCGCTCCCCTGACAGCATGCCAAACCCGCAAAAAATTATACTAATGAGGAAAGCGTGAACTCTTGAAATGCTACAATGTTTAATGTCACACTTACCCTGTAACTACACGGAACAAGGGGGTAACAAGCACCACTTTATTTTACATCCTGCAAAACTTACACTTACCCTGTTACTACACGGAACAAGGGGGTAACAAGCACCACTTTAATTTAAAACCCAAAAACGTACACTTACCCTGTAACTACACAGAACAAGGGGTAACAAGCATCACTTACAATGTAACAACACAAATCAAGACTATATTCACTGACATACAAATGCCTTTTTATTTATTATTTCTATACTCTGAGAACAGCTGAAAAGGTAACGTTTGATAAGGTACATACTACCCTACATGGTACGTTCTAAATAAAATCATAGCAGAAACTAATTTTCTTTAAAATATGACATTGCCAATATGTAAAATAGAATTCCTATGTATTATTACAAAAAGGTAGCCTTTTTTCCTCCAAACGTAAAGATTGTGTAGCATAGCAGGACATATAATATTAGAATATTAGAATTAGAAGTGTTTTTATAGTTTAAAAATAGTAATTATGTACATATTTTTTTCAATTATCCATTTTTTAGGCATTTAATAATCCACTGGGTTTGGTACCTACCCTGTTACTTCGTTGAACAAGAGGTTAACAATCACCACTTTAATATACAACCAGCAGATGTCACACTTACCCTGTAACTACATGGAACAAGAGTACATTTCCCCAGTAATTTTAAAAAGCTTACGTATAGAAACACCAAACATGCGATTTAATAGAATATAATTTAATTAATCCATTATAAATTATTTGTAGGATATCGGTTTACCTTATTACCCAAACATAACTATTGTTCCATTATTGTTCCACTTACACGCACATCCTGATTTTGCTGAGTTAGGCGTGTTACTGGGTTAACATATTTTGTTGACCCTGGAACAACATTTTATTCCAAAATTTCAGTTTTGACCATATCTCTACACCTAAACCTAACCCTACCCATGAGTACTGCCTAAAATCAGAGGAAATTATAGATGACTGACACTGATATACAAGAACCAAACACTGATTGTAAGCCGAAACTCCAGAAAAACTATAAACTGGTTCTTCAAATCTAATTGGCTAATCACAATGTTGTTCCAGGGTCAACAAAGATGTTGACCCAGGGACACGCTGAACTCAAAATCAGGTTCTGCATACTTACACGTACAATATAAATACGAAACATTCATTGTAATTTTAGTTTACTTATGCAGTTCTTTGCAGGTTGTATATCTGGTTGTTACTCTCTATTACCAAAACGTAACATATTGTTCCCTGTATTTACAGACACATACAAAGTAATTTCAGTTTACTTGCATAGTTCTTTGCGGGTTGTAATCTAAAGCTTTACCAAACTGTTTACTTATGACTATTAATGTTGGAACAATGCTTTATAAAAGATGAACTGACTATTTACTTTGTTCAACTAATGATTCATAGTACGTAGTTATTTTAAGTGTTACCAAAATAATAAAAAATAGTCTGAGCAATTATCTGTGGCAATAATGGAATGTTGTTAATTTTTACTCACAAAAAATCGCCCACAGTGCTTTACATCAAAACATCTTTACATTTGTTGAGTTTTACTGTTTTTGAATCCAGTCAGCCGATCTTCAGGTTTGGCGATAGTACTTTTAGCATAGCTTAGCACAGTTCATTTGAATCTGATTAGACCAGAAGCATCTTGTTTAAAAATGACCAAAGAGTTTCGATATTTCTCCCATTTCAAACTTGACTCTTCTATAGTTACATTGTGTACTAAGGTTCCCTTTCAGTCGGTCACTCTGACGTCACGTCGGTGACCGACGAATAGGAATCTCGCCTCGAGATGCCAAAACA
>JAUCNO010000795.1:14428166-14440948 GCA_032353835.1 Enteromius viviparus | reverse complement strand
TCCCGGGCTCGCTCCCCTGACAGCATGCCAAACCCGCAAAAATTATACTAATGAGGAAAGCGTGAACTCTTGAATTGCAATTTGCACCTGGTGTAAATAGCTTATACTGCTACTGTATTTGCACAATGCAAGCTGTAATGCTAGCTGCTGCCTATAAATGTACACAGGTAGGATAAAATAGCATGAACACCCATTTCTAGCATTATTTTCATTGTCCTTATTCTCCAGCTTGTGTATTAGTGTTGTAAGTTCTGTTCAGCAGAGGTACCTGTACAAATTCTCTAGAAAATGGCTCTGTTAGACTTCCATAAAAGGAGTCATGGTACAACATTCTTTGTGTTTATGACTGTACACAAAGCATGGAAAGACTTCATCAGCGAAGGAGACTAGAGGCCAAAAACTAAACGTTTCTTGTGAATTTTTTTAGTGAGAAGATTAGAAAATTCCCTCTTACAATAACTGGCAGGATGTTCTGATTGGAAACATTCAACTGGAGACTAAGGTTGGAAGCTGTATTCAAGGCAAACAGTGGTAAAACACCTAATTAAGAAATACTGCCCATTTTCCAGGTGTACAAACTATTTTGTCCAACACCTATATGTAAAATTAGTTTTGTGTATGTCAAGAGGTTTAGACCTGGATTACTTTTAGTCTTTTGCAGGTATTCCTCCACAAGTATGTACATAGATCTCTCTGTGGTCATGTCTATAGGAGCCTTCCCTCTGTCACACTTTGATAATGGATCAGCACCATACTTCAGAAGTAGATCTGCAATCTGCAATCAGACATATTCAATATAATAACTATCACATTCTGTGTGTAGCACTAGTGTTCATTAAAGGTTCTGAAAAGCATAGTATATGATTTACACACTGTGTGATACTGATACTGAATGGCATCATGTAAAGGTGTAATTCCATGATCTCCTCTGCAGTTTACTTCGGCTCCAGCTTGAAGTAAACTTTCTGTCATGTCATACTTGTTTCTCTGCACTGCTTCATGGAGTGGAGTCCAACCTGAAAGTGAAAAGTCCATTAAGTTCAAAAGTTTTGATCCACAATGCCATCATGTGGACATGTATGCTAACATCAACCATTTGTCTGTAACTAGGGTGCCAAATGAGACTTGAGGGATGATTTGAATAGATCATGAAATATGCAGTTTCCTTCAAAAAAAATTTAATAGTGGCAATGAACAGTTTTATGACGTCCTCCAAAATGCCATACCTGCATAATCCGGTATATTAACAGAAGCGCCCATTGTGATCAAGTCTTTGACGTCTTTAATGTCTCCCTTCATCACAGCTAAATGCAGCTTTGTCTCTCCGAAATGATTCTGTTTGTGGATGGACCTGAGCAATAGGACTTTCCCTGGTTTTCGTTCTTTAATGCCTTGGCCACTGAAACCTAGCAAACAGAGTTAGTGTTATCTGTACCCCATGCATTTATCAAGAAAGCTAATTTCTAGCATGGATTCATTATTCTGCACAAAATCAACAAGGAAAGATGTTGTAATGTTTCCTGTCTACACCGCACTAAGCTTCATTTGTGGTCAGGTTTGAGCACTTACCTGGACTAATGTGAGGCTTAGCGGTTAATGTTGGTTTATCACATGTAGGCAGTGACCTGAATGTAATCAGTAAATAAAACATTCATTTTTCAGCGATTAGGAGCTGATCTGCAGTGTATAAAACGCCTGGATTAAATCATTAACATACAGTAGGATAAAAAATCTGAGATGATGCTTGTAAAATGCTTCTATTAAGCATTTTTCTAACCGAATCAACTTCTGTGTAAATTGCTAATTATATTATCAGCTTAACAGTTATAATTAAAATCTGGATTAGTATGTCAAAATAAGTGCCAAAGAGCATCTTGACTTTATTATTTACTTAGAAATTAATTGTACATGATAACATTTCTTTATTCTCAAATATTAAAGCTTTATTTATTTATACACAGGTATATTTTTTTATTTCACATTTCAGTTTGGTTTTTTTACCCTACTGTATGCTTTAGCATTTGACAAAGCATGAGTCAATTCTGACTGACCTGTGTTGAGTATTCAGTAGTTGAGTGTTCTTCATTGTGACCAATGAATCAGTTTTTATGCCATTTATTCTCAATGAACGTCTCAAAGTTGGCACAAGCTGCTGGTGAGGATCACCCAATGAGTTGGAGCCATGTACGGGCAAGGGTCTCAACACTAGGGGGCAGAAGTTACATTAGATTTAGCCAAAGACCAGAAGTCTGAACTGCTTATTGTATCTCCAAAGCCATGCAACAGGGTGGATCAGGTGTATGTATGTATATATACATATATATATAGTTAAGGCACTAAAGTGTTTTGTGAATATTTAAGATTATTTTTAATACTGTGTACAACTAAATTACCTTCACTGTGTTTCTTTTCTGAAGAACTTTCTTCTTCAATAATATGAGCACTAATAAACAAAGAACAAAGCAAATTATTATTATGTACATTTTACACTTGAATACACAAAATGCTGTACAAACCTTGCAGGATTAATTGGTGGAACCACAGTGCCATGGGTCTGCTTGTAATTGTAAAAAAAAATAATTCAGCACATAAGAAACACCTAGAAATGTTTAATCTTAGATTTGATAAGGACCTCAGCATGTGCTGTCTCATGTAATCTAACGTTACCTGTTTTCTTATTGATGTCTTCGTGTTCTGTCCTGTGCGGAACTGCAGGTCAAACTGAGGTGATATCTCTGTCAAACAGAGACTCATGTTAATTAAAATACTACTCTAACTGTGCAGTGAATGGTATAATAAGTGGTGCTCACTAAAACCGATTGTACCGGCCTTGAACCGACCCTAAAGATAAAAAACGTGTGCGTGCCATAAGTGAAAACATTACGTTGCTCAAGAAATGCCCGCGAACGAGCTTAGTTTGACCCGACCACTTGATCATACCTTCACTAATGAGGACACGATGAGAGACCACACTGGGGGTTGAGAACTGATGCTCTGTCATCATTAACCTACAGTAACACATGAACCAGTCGTCACCACTGCGAATCTATCACTTTAATATTTTAATAAATTTTAACGGGGCGGGATACAAGAATGACCTGCTGAGGTAAAAGCTCCGGTCGGCTTCACCGCTGTCGTCGTCTGTCTCGATGGTTTCCTCTTGCGCCAAATCCATTGTTTGCATTAAACATACGACACAAAACACTTGATAAAAGTGCTTTGTCTCGTTAACTTACATTGGTAATAATCAACAACAGCTGCTATTAAGGTGTGTTATTATTTCTGTTTTTCCCCCTCGGCGACAAAGTGGGTTAAGGTCTATAATCTGATTGGTCACAAAAGATCGCATCTGATTAAAAAGATTCTTAATTTTTTAAATCCTATGTTATGCATAAAACCCTATAATTCCTTATTATAAAGAGATTATAAAGCATTAATAACTCAACAATTCATCGCTTTATTTTTTTTTACTTTTAAATTTCCACGATTAAAAATGACTTAAAAAATTATTATTATGATTATTTTTTGCCTTATCTCAGTGCTATCAGACATTAAATAATAAACAAGGCATTGAATCGATGACACCAGTAAGCAAATACTTCTTTATTTGAAAATGTAGTTCTGAGAAGAATCTATCACGTCAGTGGCACGTGAAACATCAATCATCATACCAATGACTTGATCACACACACGATAATCATTTAAATACAGTTCAGGGATTTCAAATGCACCTGTAAACGCTTACAATTTATAAAAAGATCCACCATTATTTGCAGGCCAAACGTCTAACGTTATAAACTTACTAATTTTAATGAGCTTTTTCTTAAATGCTTTAATGTTTAAATGAGCCTACATTATATCAGACAACTGCTATTGATTAAAAATGTTACACAAGATTAATTAACGGTTTGATAAGAAAATATTGTGTATATCCTATTGCTGTGGGGTCTATTACAGTTTCAAGGTCGGGTGTTTTTTGCGGTAAAGGCCAGGCCAAGGTTCACACAACTCAAACACATTCAAATGATGGCCAGATCACGCGTCCTCCGGCAGGACACGCCCTCAACACCATTAGCAAGGACAGTGGGCGTGGATTTCTGGAGCATCGGTGTGGTTCGAGGATTTGATTGGCTCTTCACGCGACTGACGCAGAGCCATGCCATCGCTTCATAAGCTTGAGGAGGATGCCGGGTTTGGCGACTGGAGTCCTCAGACGTCAGGATATGGATTAATATCGCTTGTATTTATTTAATTCAGCCGCTCCAATCATGAAAATCATACCTAAATGTTAATTTATAACAGCGAAAACATCTATAGTATATTGGTAGATCAGCCGCATATGTGGAGGATTGTACAGTGATTTGCTCAAGGTGTACTAATTCTTTAACCCTCATTGACCCTTACTGGTAAGTGCCTTCATTAGATCTATAGACAGCCATAGCTTTTATTTTAGACATGCCTGTTCAGTGAATGTGGATTTCGGTATGATTGCATCAGTGATTCATGTTTTATCATCATTGCTGGTGATGTAGGCTCTAAAACTAGGACATTTAGAAATAATTGTGTGCTACTTCAAAGTTACAAATCTTTTTCCATTTTCTCTTATTTTATTGGAATAATTTTATTGTGGGCCTATTAAAGAAATAAAAAGGGTGTATTTTAAAATTTAATGATGCTATGTTTGGTGACTCATCTTTTATCTATAATAAACTATTTTTTAAAACACCCGTCTCATAAAAAATAAATTCAATTTGTATTTAATATTTGATCTAATGAATAATTTTGACAGCAAACCAGTGAATTATAATCTGAGCATTGGTCTTTACAATCAGTAAATAGAGAAACAAATGGCACAAATTACAGATGTATTTTTGTGAATTGAACTTATGTCAAGCCATCCGATGTCACTGTAGTACAGCGTAAATTCAGTAATAAAGGCAATTTCAAGACAAGTTTAAAAATAACTTTTATTCAACTAAAATAAAAGTTATGCTCCTGAAGCACTGTACGTTTTTTGTGCAAGTTATGAATAACATGTAATTCATAATTCTGCCATTGTTATCCCGTTTAACAAGTTTCTTTTCTCGCGTTTGCTATCTGTCATCTACAGTAAGTGACTGTAACACACCTTCAAAATGCTGACGAGACTTTTCCGAATCCATGGCCTGTTTGTGGCCTCCCATCCTTGGGAAGTCATTGTGGCTACTGTGACTCTCACCATCTGCATGATGTCCATGAATATGTTCACCGGAAATGACCAAATTTGTGGCTGGAACTTTGATTGCCCCAAACTGGAAGAGGTACAATGTGTTACTGTAGAAATTAATTAAACCATGTTTGTAGTTAATATACAGTATAATTCTATTTCATATAATTCCAATAGATTTTATATGTCATTCCTTATATTTATTTCTCTGTCTTGTCTCCAGCAAATCCTAAGCAGCGATATCATTATCCTGACAATCACAAGATGCATAGCAATCGTCTATATTTACTTTCAATTCCAAAATCTTCGACAATTAGGATCCAAATACATATTGGGTAAGTTGTGACTTTTAAACCTGTTTTAAAGTTTGTGAGGTAACATGAATTGCGAGTGTTAATGTTTATTTTAATCATTCTTTTTTCAGGCATTGCAGGACTTTTCACAATATTCTCCAGTTTTGTGTTTAGCACAGTTGTGATTCACTTCCTGGACAAGGAGCTTACAGGCCTCAAGTATGACTTATATTACTTTGGCTAGAAATCTTGGAAGTATTGCTTGTTTTTTGAAAAAAAAAAAAAAAGTTAGTTGAATATGTGACCTGGGGCCTGTTCCATAAACCAAGATTAGAGTATAAGCCATGTTTATTTCAGTTAGTCTGACTTATTGCCAGTTAATATGGTTTGAAATAAGTCAGACTATCTGCCAAAAGCCTGGCTTTTGGCAGATAGTCTGATTTATTTTAATACAAAATAACTGGCAATAAGTCAGACTATAATAAGCCTAATAAGACTGAAATAAGCCTGGCTTATTCTCTAATCTTGGTTTATGGAACAGGCCCCTGGTCTTTGAAAACCCAGCTAAAGTCATGTTTTTGTCAACTGACTAAGTACGGCCATGTTAAAAATGGAAATGATAGTGAAATTAAAGGTTGAAATCAACCTTTGAAGCTTGTTATCTCAAAAAGAGATTTTGAGACTTTAACATGTCTTTAACAGGTTTTTACAGACAGGGTCACATATGTAAAAAAAATTTCTAATCTTTTAATATTGTTTAATTTTACTCAGTGAGGCTTTGCCGTTCTTTCTGCTGTTGATTGACCTCTCCAAAGCATGTGCTCTGGCTAAGTTTGCTTTGAGTTCAAACTCACAGGTACTTTACCTTTACACCTACTGAAATTTAAATAACCTTTCTTCAAATTTATTTGCAATCGTTTTTTGTAAATGGTTTTTGACTGTTCTACAGGATGAGGTGAGAGAGAATATCGCCAAAGGAATGGCTGTTTTAGGACCCACTTTTACTCTTGATGCCCTTGTGGAGTGCCTGGTGATTGGTGTGGGGACAATGTCAGGTAAACGCAACCCTTCCACATCACACAGAAAAACAGCACAGATGTAGTTCACTAACATTCAACAGATTTGTTTTGCTCAGTAGCAGTAAACTTTATTATTGTGTTTTTGTGCAGGTGTGCGACAGCTTGAGATCATGTGCTGCTTCGGTTGCATGTCTGTCCTGGCTAACTACTTTGTGTTCATGACCTTCTTCCCGGCCTGTGTGTCTCTTGTGCTGGAGGTATATGAAGCATATTTCAGTGCAGTACACATATGGGAAAACTGTAACATATTCTAAAATGTTCTAAAACTATTTCACATAGTTGTCTAGAGAGAGCAGGGAGGGACAACCCATCTGGCAGCTGAGTCAGTTCGCTAGAGTTCTGGAGGAGGAAGAGGACAACAAGCCTAACCCTGTCACACAAAGAGTCAAAATGATCATGGTACGCAATGAACCAAAAACACTTCAATTTTTTATTTACCGAGATTTATTATATTTAATGGTTTTGTCTCTAATATTTGCAGTCTCTTGGCCTGGTCATGGTTCATGCTCATAGCCGGTGGATTGCAGATCCCACATCAAGTAATGGACCTCTTGATCTTCCTCAAGTTGGAGTGAGCCTGAATGAAAATATGCCCAAGAGAATTGAGCCAGACATGCCCCTTTGGCACTTTTACCTGTCTAGGTAGGCACACTTATTTGTATAGCACACACTATTTGTTTAATTATTATATATATATTTTTTGGAAATGTATCCCAAGATATGTCAAAGTGTAATTAACAGTATTGACATTTGATATAAAAATGTATTTTGAGATTGTGCTGAAGATTACAATTCAGTAAGATACATAACACCAGACATAATCCAAATGTAAAAATAGCAGAAATGAGCATGCATAATAAATTATCCAAAATCAAAACAATAAAAAAAATCCAATCCAGTATCAGCTAATAGTCAGTGTGTGCACTGATAATAGCAAGAATATGATGTGACTATTGTTTTATTCTGTGCATCTAGGATGATCAGCATGGACATTGAGCAGGTGATCACACTGGGTCTTGCTCTGTTCCTGGCTGTGAAGTACATTTTCTTTGAGCAGGTGGAGATGGAGTCTACCCTGTCCCTGAAAGTCCCCACTCCAAGCTCCATGCTCTCTCAGAAATGGTCTCCTGATCAGTGCTGTAGGAAAGAGGTTCCCGTTTCCAGCAAGCCTGAGAAAACTCCCACTCCCCCTCCAGTTGTTACCAAAGAGGAAAGAGGTATTCGCTTCTAACCTTTACACATTTGTGTTGGTTTTCTGCAAACCCGACACCCCACAATGGAATCTAACTTCAGTGTCTCTTCTTCAGATTTAGTGATTCGTCCACTGCCTGCCCCGAAAGAGCCTGAGCATAAAAGTACTTTTGTTTTGGGGGAGGATGAAACTCAGGAAATCGTCGATGTGTCAGCGACTGTGATCAGTGTTCCTGCTAAACCTAGACCTGTGGAAGAGTGTCTGTCCATTCTGAAAAACCCAGATGTAAGAGCGTTGTCAAACATCCCTTTCTACATCGATACCGTTGTTCTCTTTCTTGCATAAAGATTAACTCTGGGTTCACTGTGGGACTGAAACCTGTAGTTATTTTTTCCCTCAGAGTTGACCCATGTAGTCTCTAATGAGATCTTCCTTTTTCTCTTTACACTCTTACTCTTAGCCAATTAGTTTATGACGTTAGACAAGATCAGAAGCATGTAGTGAAAGCGTTTCCCTCTTAGAGTAGACTTGTGTTACCTAAATCCAAGTATAATCACAGTGTATGTGTGTGAGTATTTAAGTGTCACCTCTTCTGACCCTCCAGATGGGCGCTCGCTACCTCAGCGACGAAGAGGTGATCGTGTTGGTGAACTCAAAGCACATCCCAGCTTACAAATTGGAAGCCATGATGGAAACTCCTGAGAGAGGAGTGATGATCCGTAGAAAAATGCTCAGCCCCAAATTCCCAGAGCCCACAGCTCTCACCTGTCTGCCTTATAAAGACTATGACTACTCTAAGGTAAGACATGAGGTCATTATATCATATATTATTTAAATGGTGGTGATTTATGGATTTTTACAAACTATAGATGCACTAATATTAAAACTTTTACATGTTAATGTTTTTTACATTTTGTTCAATTTGATGAGAACTAAAATATTTTTGAGAGAAGCCTCTTATGCTCACAATTAAATATTGTGAATTATTATTATTATAATTACAAATATAATTTATTAATGTAATGCCAAAGTTGTTTCTTTTCTTCAGTGTTCGGTGTCAAATTCATAAATCATTCTAATATGCTGATTTAGTGCTCCAAGAAATAATCCATGTTGAAAACACTAAAATAGATTTTTATAGAAACTGTCATGTTTTTTTTAAAAGATTTTTCGGTGAATAAAAAGTTAATATGAACAGCAAATATTTAGAACGTTATTATTTTGTAACATCAGAATTCTCTTGACTGTCACTTCCGATTAATGCATTCTTCCAGAAATGTTTAATTGTTACCTTTTTAAGAAATACTTAATATATACGTACTGTATGTTTATATAGACAGCAATACAAGCAATGCATAAATAATAGTTTATAATTTGCTCATAGGTCTTAACCAATTTATTTCCATACTTTGGGGAGTTATGGTCCAGAAAGCAAAGACTTAGTAGCACTCCAGAAACTCAGCAACCAATAAAGTTTAGGATTCGTTTTCCTGTACTTTTCTCTAGGTGATGGGAACATGTTGTGAGAATGTCATTGGTTACATGCCAGTTCCTGTGGGGGTTGCTGGTCCTCTGTTTTTGGATGGAAAGCAGTTTCAGGTCCCCATGGCAACAACTGAGGGCTGCCTAGTTGCCAGCACAAATAGAGGCTGCAGAGCTATTGCAGTAAGCAATATATATGTATATTCCCCTATATGATTTTTCTTTTTTGAAGTGTAGCTTAAGGTAAACTTATATATTGCATAATGTCTAGTTATTAATCTAATGCTCCGTTATGAATGGCTTTTTCACAGTTGGCAGGTGGTGCCCATAGCCGTGTTCTTGCAGATGGAATGACCAGAGGGCCGGTGGTGCGCCTGCCTTCTGCCTGTCAGGCGGCTGAAGTCAAAGCCTGGCTGGAAAGCGATGAAGGCTACAAGAGCATCAAAGAGGCCTTTGACCAGACCAGCAGGTAAAGGAACATTGAACAGTGAACATTTTCTTTTTTTAAATTCTGATTATATAACATATATTTGTGTTGTGCTTGTAGGTTCGCACGATTAGAGAAGCTTCTGATTGGCCTGGCGAGTCGCAATCTATACATTCGATTCCAGTCCAGAACTGGAGACGCAATGGGGATGAACATGATCTCAAAAGTACGCAAGTACTGAAATATACAAAACGCTGTGAAACATAACGTTATTAGTTATTATGAACAACTTATGCAGTAATATTTTTTTCTCTTTGGCTGCCAGGGTACAGAACAGGCTCTTGTCAGGCTGAAGGAGGAATTTCCAGAGCTTCAGGTTTTGGCTGTTAGCGGAAACTACTGCACTGACAAAAAACCTGCCGCCATCAACTGGATTGAAGGCAGGGGCAAGTCAGTGGTGTGCGAGACCACCATCCCAGCCAAAATTGTCAAAGAGGTACAAAACCTCATCATACTCAACAAAATGTCCTGCGACAGCTGCATACTGGCAGCCTGTTGATCTTGAATAAGCTAATGCATTAGTTTTTTGAGATAAAGTGTGTTTTTGTGCAGATTTTAAAGACGACGACTGAGGCTCTGGTAGATGTCAACATCAGCAAGAACTTGGTTGGATCTGCAATGGCTGGAAGCATCGGAGGTTTTAATGCTCACGCTGCCAACATTGTAGCTGCTATCTATATTGCTTGTGGACAGGTAATAAAAGATATTGTTTACAGTATGATGTAGTGGTGGTCGAGATGGTGGGCAGGGAAGTGAATTACTAAATGAATTTGTCCTTGACAGGACCCAGCGCAGACTGTGAGCAGCTCTAATTGTATCACTATTATGGAAGCTTCAGGCCCCACCGGGGAGGATCTTTATATCAGCTGTACTATGCCCTCCATTGAGCTGGGCACTGTAGGCGGAGGCACTAACCTTCCTCCCCAGCAGGCTTGTTTACAGGTACTTCGTGTAGGATCAATATTTCAGATATATGAAAGACAGACATGCTTTCGTTTGATTGTGGATGTACACTCTCATGCAGTTTTATTCTCTCTGTCTTGCTGTCAGATGTTAGGTGTGCTGGGTGCCAGTCAGGAGTGCCCGGGTGAAAATGCCCGACAGCTTGCCAAGGTGGTGTGTGCTACTGTGCTTGCCGGAGAGCTCTCACTCATGTCTGCACTCGCTGCTGGACACCTGGTCAAAAGTCACATGACTCACAACAGGTAAGAATCTTCAACTTTAAAATGTACAACTTTATCTAAAAATATCTAAGCTAAAAAAAAGGCTTAAAATATAATAAAATATGTAATACACACATATATATATATATATATATATATATATATATACATACATGTACGTATTTATATATAAAAATTTAATTGATTTAATGTATTATTATTGATATATTTAATATTTTATATATTAATATCTATATATCTAATTTAAGTTAAAATTTAAAAACATTGTAATACATTGCAATATATTGTATCTTTAAATGTTTAATTCATATAATTATATTCTTAAAAGTAAAAAACGTCAACAACTGTAATACAAATTAATCATATCTGTAAAAAAATACATTAAAAATTAAAATGCATTGTATAATATTTATATACAAATTAAAATATAGTATAAAAATTATAGACAGACAATGTTTTGTAAAACGAACATCTGCATGACTTTTTTTTTTTTTGGCTCTAGATCAAAAGTGAATTTGCAAGAAGCTCCAGGAACATGCACTAAGCAGGCATCTTGAGACATCACCTGTTGAAGATGCAAAAGGCCCATAAAGAAAGAGGATCTCAAGTTTAAGACACATGATTAGTAATATTGATTATTTTAAAGGCCATCAAAAGGACAGACGTATGACTGTTTATGGTTCCCCTGATCTGTAAAACGAGTTGTCTTATAACTACAGACATTCTTTCAAAGAAAACTGAAATTAAAGACTGGATTCAGACGTATCAGCTGTGTTCACAACACCAGAGCCAGTATTTCTAAATCATATCTGAACAGAAATAGCTGCTTCCGGACCTGCTTTGTTAAGCTTAACTTGCTGTGAAGAGCAAATCTGATCTTAGATTCACTGCAGTCAGTACATAGAGATACAGAAAGCCACATAATTTAACTTATTTAAAATATATATATATATATATATAGTTCAGGTCACATACATGACTGACTGGATGGGTTAAAGCTGAAAAAGTTTTATTTCATTATAGCAACAGGGATCATATCTTTGCCAAATTTTTGCCAACTGGAAACAGCAATATTATACAGAAAGAGAAGGATAAATTGCACTTATAAAGGGAAATGGCATGGGACATTACCGCTACCGAGAAGTACAATGATTCACTAGTTTGTAGAATATTACCGAATGACTACGAAATTGCCAAATGCAGCCGTCAGCAGTGATTGCCATGTTTTCTGTCTCAGAATGTAAATAGCTTTTTTGTTGTTGTTGTTGCTATGACACAAGAATTGATTGACTTTTGTAACTGAGGAGGGCTGTGTTGCAGCATGACGGATATACAAATATTTCAAAAGGTGCTACGATCCACACAATGTTTCATATCTTTGTTCATTTAGCTTTTGTGTTTGAACGCCTCTGATGATGGGTTTATGTAACAATGAGCAACTTAACGCCTTGCATGCTTCCTAAAGGCTTGAAATGGCTTTTATTCAGTTGGTTCTGGTTTTTGTGTCACAGAAAAAAATTGTACTTTTCAAGCTGAAGACTTTGAATGGAAGCTTTGCTTCCCCCCCCCCAAGAAGGCACAATTCAAATGATTCAATAAATAATATACTGCAAAAGTTTTGTATATTTTTTTATAATAAAAAGAAAATATAGAATTCATCGACTTCTGCTTGATCATATTCTCTACCTCACTCGGGCAACTTTGTATTAAATAAATACAATATCCTCACCAATAAAAATTATTAAATCAACTTTCAAATAGTTCAAGTATAGTTTTTGTACAGAAAAGGTTCAAATAAAATTATAGATTTCTTACAAAAAATTTTGATTTTTAGAATTTAGTTTCCTTATTATTTCATT
>JAUCNO010000795.1:14391042-14412221 GCA_032353835.1 Enteromius viviparus | reverse complement strand
AGTTAATGTTCTTGAATTTGTTTCTTTGATTTTTAAGTATTATGAATATGCAATTGCTCTATTTAAATAAAATAGTAAACAATAGTGTAGAAGACATACTATTAAGCAGTAGAATTAACAACGATGCAAAGGGGCGTCACCCGAAATCTTGCCTAGGGCGCCAAATTGGTTAGGGCCGGCCCTAGATGGATGCTCTTGTGTTAAAACCCCAGGGTTTTAACACATGCTGGGGTACGTTGTAACAGTCGGACAAAAAAAAAAAAAAAGCACTTAACTCTGTGAAGTAGCAGAAGTGAAAATATGCAAATATTATTGGGGTGAATTAAATACAAGACTAATATATATAACAGGCTTTCGCTTTAAAAAGAGGGGGGGGGGGGGGATAGGGACTAAAATTAAAAGTATATCCACTTACCCGGGCCCACCTGGAATATCATTTGGCCCACCCTGCATCTCCTATCTGGAGCCGGGTCTGGTCCCCACAGCCGTATACAGAGGGACATTGTTTTATGTTGATGTCGGAAACAGGTTTGTCTACCATTTCAAATATGTTAAATAAATGTATAATAAAACAATGCTGAATAAGTCTTATAAAATGTCAAATCTTCTGGTTCTATGAGTCACTGGTGTGACTGTGAACTTTGTTTTCTAAACTTCGATTCTTATCACCTGTCGTCTGTGATTCTCATGTACCACTTCAGACTGTCTAGCACCTCCGTGTTTATTACGCGCTCTGTATGCGTGCATTTCTATAGTCACTCAGATTGATTACAATCTTGAAATTAATCTAGATTAAAAATATATATATATATCTATGCCCACCCCTAATAAATACATTTTAAGACATCTTGCTCTTGTGGACGCTTCAGTAGAAGATTTAGAGATCCTAAACTTGACGTCTCGGATTATAGACTATATATCTAATATATTATAATATTTAATCTATCAGTCCTCTAACATATATTGAATTTGAACATTTAACAAAACTTCTTGTTTTCACAAGAAATGGACATTTCTCTACATTTTGTCTATGTGTAAGATGGGCTTTGTGAACGCGCCTTTACACGAAACTGCAGTTGAGTCCTCCCTTGTTACCGGTTCAATTCGTTTTTTAGTCTAAGAACAAGATCAGGCTGGTGTTGTTCTTAGACAAGATGTGAAAAGATCGAGGCACCACAATGGAAGCGAAGAAACAAATGGTGCTTTTCCACTGCATAACATGGTACGGTTCAGTACAGCTCACTTTAGGGGGGGTTTTCACTGGGAACAGTATACCTGGTCCTTTTTTCAGTCAGCCATGGTTCCAAGCGAGCCGTACCGTTACCAAAACAGAGAGAGAGACCGCCACTGTCGCCTCCAGAAACTTCAATGACATCATGACACCCAAAACAGGGAATCCCCCGTCAACACCACCTATGGCCTCAAAATATAAGCGTCAGACAAAACACACATAACACAAAAAAATATATAAATTATAAAATATAAATTAATTAATTACTTAAAAACATGAAGTGTATTGATTGTTTTAAGAGATTCTTAAATGATGAAAAGGTTATGGATATGCTGTTGAACCTCTTTAAAAAACTATAAACAAAGGATTTTGCCGAGAGAATTTCCTGCCATGAATATGACATTTAGCAAGAAGTAGGTAAATAATCAAATATTCTTTACTTTTAT
Organism: Enteromius viviparus; assembly: GCA_032353835.1. Classification (NCBI taxonomy): domain Eukaryota; kingdom Metazoa; phylum Chordata; class Actinopteri; order Cypriniformes; family Cyprinidae; genus Enteromius; species Enteromius viviparus. The sequence continues at coordinate 14,410,544 of JAUCNO010000795.1, read as the reverse complement.
CTTTTTGTATATCATAGAAGCCAAACAGTACATCTGCAAACAACAACGAGAAACCCTGGAGCACACTCTGATTGATGACATTAGATAATTAAATATCTGCACATGTAAAATATGCACATCAGTTTCAGTAGATTCAACCACAAAAAGAGCAACTTGTATTTATGTTATAAATTTGTCTTTTTGGTTTTGCAATTAAAGTAATTAAACATTAACTGAGAGTCAGGGGGAGAGTCTCATTCTGTATGCTTTCTTTAAAAACCTTGAGGAGACAATTGTTTAGAGAACTGTTTCTAGAGCTCTGCAGTGAGCCCATCCGTTCCCGCAGGTTTATTCTTCTTAAGTTCTAGAATTGAGTTACTAACTTTAGATCAAGTCATTTCACTGTCACAGAAATTTCTGCCATCTCTTGTCATGTTTTTATGGAATCTATAAAGAATGTTCTGCCTCTTTAGTATATATTTTTTATATAAAGATTGCTATCAAATTTTGCACAGATATGTGCAACTTGCTGAGGGATATTAAGTTGTGATTCATGAGTCCGTTAGCTCTGACAATACATATGGTAACACGGCAATATAGGGGGACAGAATCGACTGCTACACCGTCTCTGCATTTCCTTAAAAGTTTTAAAAATGTCTTTATACATTACCATCACTCTGTTCTGCTATTTGATAATGTTCAGTGCTTTGGTACAATCTGTATTGTTAAAAGGGCTATATAAATAAAAGTGATTGATATAATACTGTATTTATTTTTACTTCACTAAAATGAATTAAAAAGAAAAGAAAAATAATGGGTCATATTTTCTCTTATTTTTGTAAGACAATAATTTGTAATATATTTAGAATATAAAATATTTGTTTCAGCAATAATAAAAAGTTACCACGTTGAAATGGCACCGAATAGTAGGAGTGACCAGTGTTGGGGAAAGTTACTTTTAAAAGGAATGCATTACAATACTCCCTAAAAAATAACTAATTCATAAAAACTAGTTACGCTACTTATTAAATATAGAGCTTGAGTGTTTGTTTTTAATATAAGAAGTTATTTTGATAGCAAATATAAAAGCACACCAAAAAGTGTCACGAATAAACCTCGGCTGAAGAAAAACATCCATAAATATCTATTTAAACTTTCTAAAAGTTTATTGGAATTCATTTTGATGAATACAAAATCAGTTATTGTGAGTGAGTTGAATTAATACACCTTCACATTCAGTCTAGAACTACTGTATTCACACACCGCATAGTCAATAAATAAGAAAACACTGGCTACCTTTTTGAATAAATAAATATTTTTATAGGCCTATTACTCTAAAATTAAAAAGTAATGCGTTACTTTACTAGTTACTTGGAAAAAGGTAATCGTATTACTTAACTCGCGTTACCCACAACACTGGGAATGACCCACTTACTTTAATATTTATAATGTCAAACTTTCTATTTATTAGCCATGCACGCCACGTGCTGGTATTATTACGTCGAGAATCACTGATTCAAAACGAACGGTTCAAAAGAATCGAAATGATTCGGATCTCAGCGTCACTGGAGTGGGGTTCCGGTGGGCGGGCTTTCTGAGACGTACTAAAAGCGTACGCGAGGGCTCTTTTCTGTCCTGTACCGAGAACCACGTGTGACTGAACGGTTTTTACCTGCACCATTCTCTCATAATCAGCTTTACTGTACAAACAATCTTCAGTCATGGTCAAGCTTGCCAAGGTAAGATATCTGCAAACATATTGTAGCAACTTAGAGCCTAAATTTTATGTTTTTGTTAAATGTTCCTTTTTTCTCTTTGATCGTGGGTCATATTTGCTCTTATTTTTTTAAGACAACAATATTTGTTTCAGCGATAATAAAAAGTTACCACGTTGAAATAGCACCGCATAGTAGGAGTCAGTCACCAGTGTTGGGGAAAGTTACTTTTAAAAGGAATGCGTTACAATATTGTGTTACTTAGTTACGTTTAAGTAAGGCGTTACGCTACTTTTGCGTTACATTTTAAATATAGAGCTTGAGTGTTTGTTTTTAATATAAGAAGTTCTATTTATAGCAAATGTAAAAGCACACCAAAAAGTGTCACGAATAAACCTCCGGCTGAAGAAAAAGTAGAGTAACATCTGTAAAGTAGAACACAGAAGAAAGTTCAATACTCTTCAGCAATAAAAAAAACAACAACAATGAAGCACAATCATTTTTTGTCATTTTTGCTCGTAAGTATGGTTAAACCGGATCATCGCAGGTCAGCAGTAAAGATATTGTTTAATAAAATTAGATTAGATAAATTTGTGTATCTGTAGAAGTTTGTCCATTTAGGGCTACTATAGAAACATGGCGGCACTAAATGGCGACTTCCATGTAAGCGGACCTGAGGTGTATGTAGATATAAATTCCTCGTTCTAAGGTTATAAAATCATAACAGCTTATTAAGGTTTTTACACACCTCTGAAAACATAGTTTTGTATGTTACATTGCATTTCTGCCAATAAATTCTCCTAAATATTACACACCGCACCTTTAATTAGTGCAGGTTTGCGTCATATTCTGAGTTTATTTGTATTAATTTTGATGAATACTGAATCAGTTTTTTGTGAGTGAGATGAATTGATACACCTTCACATTCAGTCTAGAACTACACTGTATTCACACACCGCACACAATGCGCTGTATTTCTGATATCTCTCAACATGGAGTCAGGAGACGTGTCAGTCAATAAATAAGAAAACAAAGTAGCTGGCGTTCATTTTTGGAATAAGTGAATATTGTTATATTACTCTAAAATTAAAAAGTAATGCGTTACTTTACTAGTTACTTGGAAAAAGGTAATCATATTACGTAACTCGCATTATCCACAACACTGGAAATTTACCCACTTTAATATTTATAATGTCAAACTTTCTATTTATTAGCCATGCACGCCAGTGTGATATAGTCCACGTGCTGGTATTATTACGTCGAGAATGACTGATTCAAAACGAACGGTTCAAAAGAATCGAAATGATTCGGATCTCAGCGACACTGGAGGGCGGTTCCGATGGGCGGGGTTTCTGAGACGTACTAAAAGCGTACGCGAGCGCTCTTTTCTGTCCTGTACCGAGAACCACGTGTGACTGAACGGTTTTTACCTGCGCCATTCTCTCATAATCAGCTTTACTGTACAAACAATCTTCAGTCATGGTCAAGCTTGCCAAGGTAAGATATCTGCAAACATATTGTAGCAATTTAGAGCCTAAATTGAATGTTTTTGTTAAATGTTCCGTTTTTCGCTTTGATCGCGTCTGGCGTGGAGAAGGCCCACGTGTGCAACACATGTATTTCGATCAAATGTGTTTATAGCTTTTCAAATGCGAACTCTAAACCGTGGAAATTGCTTTTAATGCTAAGCAGTGGCGCTTAAACTCTGCTAATTGTATGCAGTATCCGTATATTTCTTTGTTCCTCGTTTAACACGGGCTGTCCACGCTTCTCCTTTATAGGCCTCAGCTGACAAGCGTGAAATTTACTCCCTTTAGTGTGTATTTGGCACGATTTGTAGTACTGTACACCCGAGTTTTTTTTATTAACGATATATTTTGAGTTTCTAAGATGTCGTGGTTTCGCGCTAAATCGCGTGTTCGCCATGTGTGCCGTGTAGTAGCGCTAGCTCAAAGCTAAGCGCCTCCATTTTGGCTCTTTGAAGCGAATGAGCGGACATTAACACGCCGCGTTAAACCGCGTCGGGTGGTCTGTGCATATTTATTTGATATGCACGATTATTATACGCGAGGATGACACGTGTTTGTAAAAGTAGCATGCTGGATACCGAGCGCGTGGGTTTTCCACGTGTAACGTGAACTCCACGTGGGTTCGTCCACGCGGGGAACTCCACGCGCAGTGCTGTGGCTTTTAAATAGTCCTAAACTTAAACTTTATTTCTTATCTAACATTATAAACTGCGTTTGTATGTAGGTAATGAGTTATTTAATTTGACCACCCTAGCAAAGGATTACAAAATCATCGCAACGTAAGAATTTTACGCAAATACGTGGTTTTAAAAAATGCAAAGAGAGAATTTAAAATGGGGTTTGAATTGGCCACGCCTCTAAACATTTATGTCTCGTATGTCCCTCGGGATAAACTTTGTTTGTTAATGGTACGAATACAATAGTGTACTAAACACACAAACAGCCCTAAAATATGTAGTTAATGCAATTAAAACAATCCCACGTGGGTTTTTCGCAAACAATATAAATGTTAATAAAAAAATACACCTGCGATTTTAGTGCTTTTTACATTTGGCAGTGTTTTAAAACAAATTATAAAAAACAATGCATTATGGGGGCATTTATGTCAGCAGTAAAGCGAAACTGAAGTCGCATCACAGTTAAGATGCGTTATTTCAGAAAACGTTAAACCTCAGTGCCCTTGTAACTTAAAACGCACACTAAAAATGATCTGCTACTGCAAATGAACCTTTTCTTGGCTTTTGCAGGCAGCTAAAAAAGCAACTCCGAAGAAAAAGGCACCTCCACCTCCCAAAGAAGTGGAAGAATCCAGTGAGGAGGATAGCGAGGATGAGGAAGAAGAGGTGAGGAATCCCTAAACTATACATTTCAGTAATATTGCGTTATAATGGAGTTGCTCACCTGATATTCAATCCCCATTGGGCAGGCACCACCAGCTAAAGCTGTAGCAAAGAAGAAAGCGACTCCTGCGAAGGCGGTGAAGAATGGAAAAGCCGCAGCCAAACAGACTAAAGAAGAGGAGTCTGGTAAGCGAGTTGTTCCTCTCCAGGTGCTGTGTTATTAAACTAAAAGTCAGGATGTCATTAATGTTGCTTGATTCTCCCCAATAGAAGAGGAAGCTCCTCCTCCCCCAAAGAAGGCCACACCTGCTAAGGCTAAGAAGGCAGCACCCCCACCTCCTCCAGAGTTGTCTGAGGATGACGACGATGAGGATGATGATGAAGGTATGCAAGCGCTTCAGAGTGGCATGTGTTCAAAAGTGCCTTGAACGTTTCTAACAACAGTCTCTTATAGATGAGGAATCTGAGGAGGAGCCACCACCTCCACCTAAGAAGACTCCTGCCAAAGCCGTGAAGAAAGCAGCTCCTGCTGCCAAGGAGGAGTCTGAGGAGGAGGATGATGATGACGAAGATGATGATGATGATGGTGTGTATTGAAGACATGCACTAAGGGATTTAATACTGTGTTCTCTGTAACTAAATGTCTTTGTCCTGCTTCAGAAGAGGAAATGGACACGACTCCAGCACCCAAAAAGGCAGGAATGGTGAAGGCGAAGGAGGAATCTGAGGAGGAGGATGATGATGATGATGAAGAGGACGACGACGATGATGAGGAAGATGATGATGAAGATGGTACGATATTGCATACACTAAAGTTTAAGATATTTGAAATTATGGTTTCGCTAAAAATGGACGTTTAAACCGAGTGACTAGTTAAATGTTTCATTTTAAACTTGTGCGCCGAGGAATTAGCGCTTTCGTGCCCTGACCTTATTTTTATAGGAGCTTCCTTTTTAGACCCAATTTATGGGAGACTATTCCAAGATTGCCTTATTTAATGCCCAAAAGAGTATCTTTAAATAAAGATTGGTAATATGTAAGCAAAGCCATAGTTTTATTTATGCTTGATGGCACTGGTCATGTAATGGTTTCTTAATCTCTCTCTCTCTTTGCTGTTCAGAAACCCCAGTCACTCCAGGAAAAAGGAAAGCTGAGACCAAAAAAGAGAAGGGAACGCCGCCAGCGAAGAAGACTAAAACCGATGGTGAAGGTAGGCTTGAGTTCTATACGCTGGAGTTTGTGCGCCCTGAACTACGCGTGATGATTCCAAGGGACTTAATACTGAGATATGTGATGTCACCTTATATACGAATTCTGATGCTGGTTTAAAGGGGAAGTGATGTTTTTGGCTTTGCTTTGGTTCGGTGTACTAACTTTTGCTTTGAATTTTCAGGTTTCAGTCTCTTCTTGGGCAACTTAAGCAGCAACAAAGACTTTGATGAAATTAAGTCCGCCATCACCAAGTTCTTCTCAAAGGAAGGCCTTGAAATTCAGGAGGTGCGACTCGGCGGGACCAAGTAAGGAGAAAACCCCTCTCATTCAAGTACAATTGTTCATAAAGGACTTTAGATTTGACTCTTTGTTCTTGTTTCTCTCTTGAAGGAAATTCGGCTACGTTGACTTCCAAAGCGAGGAAGACCTGCAGAAGGCTTTGGAGCTCAATGGCAAAAAGCTGTTCGGTCAACCGATAAAACTCGACAAAGCCAGAAGCAAGGAAAGCTCCCAGGATAACAAAAAAGGTAAAACTCCCACTCTGAGCGTAACTCCAACCCGAAATGACACCGCCTCGCTTCCCTGAACTGTCCCGTGTGCTGACGCCGACGTTTTGTTTCTTCCTCAGAGAGAGATTCACGCACTTTGTTCATAAAGAACCTGTCATACTCCGTAACTCAGGAAGATCTGAAGCAACTCTTCGAGGATGCTGTGGATATCAGGATGCCGATGGGCAACAACGGTTCAAGCAGAGGGTAAGACAAAGCCACGACTTACAAATAAATAATGCATTTTTAAAGCAAGTTCTTGATTGAAATCTCTTCTTGGGATACAGAATTGCCTACGTGGAGTTCAGTTCTGAGGCAGTTGCCGAGAAGGTAATGGAGGAGGCGCAAGGGTCAGATGTTCAGGGCCGTTCAATCATCATAGACTACACAGGAGATAAGAGTCGTGGTGGTGGCGGTGGCAGAGGTGAGTAACAGTGCTGTACAGAGAATAGACCAAAACACATCAAGTAAAGTTTGGATTTATGGGACGGCCCCCTGTTGTAGATGAATGTTAACAGCTCTCTTGTCTTCTAATTTTTAGCTGCTGGTCCTTCTGCAAGCAAAATCCTGGTAGTAAACAACCTATCATACAGTGCGTCTGAAGAGACCCTCCAGGGCCTGTTTGACAAGGCGGTGTCCATCAGAATACCACAGAACAACGGCAGACCAAAGGGGTGCGTCAATCGATTCAGGATATTTAAAGGGTCATGAAACCCTCTCTTTCAGCGCTGGTTAGCTCTCGCCACAGTTTAAAAGTGCTGTGGAGTGGGAAACCCATTCGGACAGTTAGTTTCACCCTCATTGAGATGAAACACAAATGCATAGTCGTTAGCACTATGCATCAAAAACATATTGTGTTGCACCGCTAACCTTTTAAGGCTTGTATTAGCCGTTTACAGCTTGTTAAAAGTGAATGAATCACGTTTGTGCCGTTACTGGAGTCTTATTACAACGCTAAAACAGTCTGTTTCTGATCCGTGGCACCTTCCTCTCAAGTCTATGCGATCTTCCACTTAGATCCAGCGGTTTCTCAATGACCCTATGCAAATGAACACATGCCGTTTTAAATAAACTCTTCTCATAGGATGGTAACATGCAGTCTTACGAATAATTTAATATAGCAAGATGTCATCGCTGTACTGTAGTCCATTGCCACATCACATCATGTTTAACGTGCCGCTTAATTCGCACAAATCTCGCTGCAGGATGTCTAATTGTGTCTTTGCTTTGCCTTAACATGTAAATGACTTGCGCTTACCGCTTCATTCGCATCTGGTGTAAGCAGGAATGAATGTCTTGTTGCGTCCACTAATTTATTTATTTAATATAATCGCAGCATTTTCTGTAATGTAATCGCATAGGCTGACATCACGATTGCGATATGATTAATCGTGCAGCACTAGTTAGCATTATTATTAATGATGTGCAACACAAACCTGTTAATCTCAGAAAAGTATTCTGGGGTTTCATGACCCTTTAAAGATGTGTAATGGTTTTATTTTATTAAGTCCAGTAACTATTTAAATTTCATTTATTCAAGTTCTTCTTCTAATAAGTGTTTGGAAACTTACAATTGGAACGCCAGGAGGAGTATTTGTTGACTGGAAGGGTTGAATTGAAGTTACAAAATCAATTGTTATTATTAAAAATTTTAGAACTTCAGACACTGACAATATTAATTTAGAATTAATAAGAATTCCGAGATGTTAAAGGTTCTTTTGAATTTGAATTGAAGCAGAATTTTAGGAAATTGCAGAATTTTTTAGAACCGATTCAAATGGAATCGTGTGAAACTTACACCCATCGGTCTGAATCCATTTTTAAGTCTTTCGCGTAAGATTTAATTTTTATACTAATATTTCAGAAATAACATTTGATGGTAAATGATGCAGTGTCACTTTCTGCCAGTAGGGGACGCTTGTTCCAAAACAAAAGTGATCCTCAATTTGATTTTGACACTTGAACCCCACCTAATGGCTATTTCATGCAACAACATAAAACAAAACGTCTTTTATTTGTTGGTCAGTTTTGGTTTGTTTTGGGCTAATGTTGTCTGGTTTTGTAGATTTGCGTTTTTGGAGTTTGAGAAAGAGGAGGATGCCAAGGATGCGCTGGAGAACCTCAACCACACAGAAATCGAGGGCAGAACTATCAGATTAGAGTTCAGTCAGAACGATAGAGACCGAAGCATTGGAGGTGGAAGAGGAGGCTCTGGTAAGTAGATCGCTACTTCAATCTCATTTATTTAAAAAAAATAAAATAAAAATTCTCTCTTAATGAATGCTGGTTGCTAACTGCTTCCGTCTCTTGTTTTGTAGCATCTGTAAAAACACTGTTTGTCAGAGGCCTGTCAGAAGACACCACAGATCAGACTCTGAAAGAGGCTTTCGATGGAGCAGTCAACGCCAGAATCGTCACAGACAGAGAAACCGGATCATCAAAAGGGTATGGTCTTAGTTTTGTTTTTGTTTTGTTTTTCCCCCCAGCTTCTCATGAGCTCCTCTCTGTCAATATTGTGGCGGTGTATGGATTCGCACGAGAAGTAGAGTGACATTCGCAGTGAAGCAGGTGTCTCCAACTATATTGGAGTCGTACCCATGTCTGATGCGACACACAACCCCGATCGATCCTGTAGCTGCTTGCTTTTCTTTTTGTACGTTTTGCTTAATGCCATGTCTTTTTTTTTTTTCCTTCAGGTTTGGTTTCGTAGACTTCGATAGCGAAGAAGACTGCAAGGCAGCCAAAGAGGCCATGGATGACGGAGAGATCGACGGAAACAAAGTCACTCTGGACTTCGCCAAGCCCAAGGGTGAGGGCGGCCGCGGCGGAGGCAGAGGAGGCTTTGGCGGTGGTTTCGGAGGACGCGGCGGTGGACGGGGTGGTTTCGGCGGCAGAGGTGGCGGCCGGGGCGGTGGCTTCAGGGGAGGCCGTGGAGGTAGAGGAGGTGGCGGTGGCGGCTTCAGAGGAGGAAGAGGTAGGTGTCATAAGTGCATGATGGAATACAAGTGTACTGTACCAAATTTTGTCATTAAAGTATTGATACTTAATCTAAATAGAAATTGAGTTGAATCCTAAAGATTCAATTAGACCTACAAAAAAATCTATAAATTATAAGATCTATTTTAGTCATCTAGTTAGTCTAAATTTAGTTTAAATCATTAACACTCATCTTATGTTGATTTAGTTTGTCTAAATCTATTTTAATTATCTTGTAGTATTAAACTGCTTGAATATAATTAAAATAGAGTTTTAATGTTGTTGGCATTTAAACGCTGGCTTTAAATTATATAATGGTGGTTGTTACCATTTACTAATATGGTGTGTTTTTGGCTTTAAATCTTAGGATTTTATGTATATTTATTTTTATTTATTTTATGTATATAAAAAGCAATTATAATAAACTTTTTTTTAATTTCTTTCCAGGTGGAAGAGGTGGATTTGGAGACAGACCACAAGGGAAGAAAATTAAGTTTAACGATTAAATCTTTAACTAAACTGAAACATTTGCTTAAATCCACATTGTCAGAGCGTTTCTAGGACATTCCAGAAAGCATCAGTAACTGTACAGTGACCCCTGACCCCCGACCCCTCGCTCCCTTTTAACTGTGCGAGTTCTGAAACGTCCCAACCATCTGCGTGAAAATTTAAATGTGAATGTTGTAACTATGCTCTGCTGGTTTAGGTACATGTTGTACATTTCAACAATTTGTTGTTGGTTTTTTTGTTTTTTCCCTTTTGTTTATGGTGTGCATCTCTTCCCCCACCATTTCCCCCCTCAAAGTTTTATTTAATTTTCACGTTTCTTTTTAAGTTTGCTTTAGGTGCAAGTTTAATGTGCAGTACCTTTTTTAATGTGCAAAGCATATTGTAACATATACATGGAATTGACGCCTGTTTAGTATTTAGAAATGTAAATCTATTTGAATGGGATTAAGATCGCTAACAAGTGTGTTGAAAAGATTAATGTCAAGTTTATGAAGTAAATTTGACTTGTGACTGAGGGTTTTGCTCTTCTTTTTTTTCCAGTTCAGATTTTTCATGATGTAAAGAACCATTTTGATTAAACAAACATGGTTTTTAAACTCTTTGGTTTGTTGTGATCTGAATGTAAGCATTTTTATATTTTGTTATTGTGTTTTTGCAGACGAGTCCTATAGAAACTATCTAAAAATGATCTTAGTTTATCACTTTTCCAAAAACTACGCCTGTTTTATTCAACTTGGAACGCATCAATTAAATCAATTTTGTCCATCACTGCAGGAGCAGTGCGGGGTCTAAAGTTTGGAGGAATTCGTTTAGAAAAGCAGTTTTGTGTGAAGTTCATAATTAAATATTCTATCTCATGATTTACTAATTTGTGGTCATTTTATCTTTCAGCTGTTTTGCAATATATGAAATAATTCCCTGTTGTGCTGCATGCCGATTTTAATTGAGTTAAACTAATGTCTAAACTTAAGTAACGTGGTAATTGAAGTAGGCTAATTAAACAATTTTGACGCTTAACACATGAAATGTCTTCAGCGTATTAAAGTCACTGAGTTAACGTTAGGAAAACCCAATTGTGAGTTTTTAAAAGAGATTTAGATTTCTACATCCTGAACCGATGTTATCGGCTTGTGTTAGCTAGTTAATCAACATGGGTTTACAGTAACGGATTGAGTATTTTTATCCATATAAGCCTACGATTTAAACGATAACTGAAACTGAAACATATTCAGCATTTTTATACATCTAGTTATTATTTTTGCATTATATATGTCTCCTGACGGTTGGCTGCAATGCTATTTCTGTTTGAAGGGGATTGATATCGGCTAATTAGCATTATGCTTCCAGTTACTTTGCTCTGATTATTAACTTGAAGTATGACAACCAGAAGATAACTGCGGTGTCTTTTCATTACAAAAGTGCTTGAGTGAGATCACCTGCTGTCATGTCAGGAGATGCCCAGATGATGGCAGACTTTTCAAGAAAGACTGAGGAAGGCCTTGTGCTGCGCTGAAACACCACGTGTAAAAATCATAAAGAGTGATTGTTTCAAACTCTCTGTAAGTGGTTTGAAAGATAAACGCATGCACTGATGTCCTCTAAAAACACGTTTCTTAACCTAAACAAGTCGTGCTGCTGCACGTGGCATCCTACGGAAAAAAACGACACTTTTTGTCAAAAAACGCTTTTTCTTTTTATTAAAAACAATTATTTTAAGTGCTTAAGTTTTGGCGATACCGCAGAATAAGGTTTTATTGTTTATTAATGGCGAATCATTGTGTTTGCGAAACCACAAACACGCAAACTGCAAATATTGTTTCAGAAATCATTGACTGACAAACCCTGTGGCGATAATACTCGTTAAGTTTCCACTTCACGCAGGTTTTCCACATTTCTACCATCTGAAGCACGCGCTGAGGATTTTCCCGGAAGCGTGAATGTGAAACGGGTTCGGTGGATTTCTACCCCAGCTCTCTTCGTTTACTCTCGATAAACAGTCGGACATCACAGCTGGGTATCAAAACCTTTGAACTGCTCTTTTGTTTAACACGAAATCATCTCTTTTCTGACCGTTTTAGGTTCAAAAGCCCGCAGGCTTCATTAAAATTAATGATTTGAAACAGGTTATCGGGTTAAAAAAAAGATATAGTACCATGCAAAAGTTTAGGATGGTTTTTAAAAAGAAATAAAAAGACGCTTTAAACCAGCAAGAGTGCACTAAATTAAAATACATTAAACATTAAGGCTACAAAAGATTTCAGTTTCAATGCTGTTCCCATGAAGTCATGTAAAATCAGCTAATTTGCATATGAGAATGATTTCTGAAGGATAGCCTCTTTGATCGCAGGAATAAATTGCATTTTCAAATAGAAAACTCTTATTTAAATATATATATATACACACACACACACACACATTAAATTGTTATTAAATATAAAAATATTAATAAAAATTAATATTAAAATATAAAAATGTAACTTCATAAATATCTTATGTAAATGTTGCATACTGTATATGTCTGTCTTTATTGTTACACACATTATGTGAACAAACTTTAAAAAAATGTATTCCTGTGATCAAAGGGGATCACTCATTGTGATTAAGTAAGTTTAATTTCACTATGAATAAATATAGCCTATAAATGAAAAAAAAGATACATTTCAGATTAAGAAAAATGAACGGCAAAATCAAATAGTACATGCACAAGTAAAATTAAAAAGAAATAATATATATATTTAAAAACTGAGCTGTGATGATTCTGTAAACTGTTCATTGGTAATAATAATAATATTATAATGCAGGGACTGTTTTGGACAAATTGTGCAAGGCTTGCATTTCTTTCTTTCTTTTTCTCTTTTCAGACTCGTCAAACTGTCAAGTCTGCATATTTCGGCACATATGTGGACACCCCACACCCATATTTGTTTTAATAATTTTAAAGTTGTCAGTATTAACAGGGAAATGCTCTTTTTTGACAGCATTTTGGAAAGCTTTTTGATTATACATGGGAATTTAAAATCATCTCAAAGTCATCTCAAAAATTAGTTTTGCATGCGTTTTTCACACTGTAACCCATCTCTTACGAACTTTGCTTTCAGTATTCTTCAAAGCGTTGACAGAAATTTGAAAGCATATTTCTTAAGAATGTCATTTGCATTTTAAATGTAAATGTTCGGTGGAATAATAATTAACTGTACAGCAGAGTAGCTTGAGATCTAGGATAACTGGCTTCATTCATTGTGCTTATGAATGCACAGTCACGTGAAGCTTTGTGCATAATTTGATCTCTGTTTTTTTGCCTTTCATAGAGGCTGTATACACGTTTACTGTAGTCAAATAAAGGATTGCTGAACCCTGGCGTCAAATGTCAAGATGCCTATCTGTCTCTATAGCACTTTTTAGAATAACAGTATATGTTGTTGTTCGATTTTTCCTATTATACTTTAAACAAAGAAAAAACGAGAACAATAAACCATTTGTAACACAAACGCATACTTTCAACTTCATCTGGGAACTTAGTACTCAAGACAGCGTGTGCATGATATTAACATATACTGTATTCAAGACAATACTATTTGATCTCCGGAAGAACAGTATTTGAATCTACTTTAGCACTGTATTTAGTTACTTCCTTTAGTGCATCAATGAATGCTATTGAAATTCAAAAGCAAAAAATGGAATAACACTGGATTTGTTTCAGAGGGTCAGGACGTGCACGTGTTTTGTATACATATTAAATATATTTGACATCCTGTGTATCATTGAAATATGATTCCTATTGAGAATTTCCTGTTTATGAGTAGTAAAATTGGTCATTATAAATCCAATTCACTATGGTGTTCCACAGGGGTCTATATTGGGGCCAATTGTATTCTGACAATACAGTTCTTTTTACACATGGTTGTAAAAAATGGTTGTAAATGTGACAATTGTAAATTGTAATTGTCACTTGTATATAAGTTAACAAATGTTTAGGCAAAAATCATATCCCGGATCAATCAGTGTATGTTCTTTTCTAAAGGATGTAAAACAGGGGGTTTTCTTTCGGGGATGAGATTACAGGTTGTTTCGGGATATAAATGTTTAGGGGTTCATTTGGACTCGGTTATAAAACATAAGAAATTTTTTATTTAGTTCATTTTTGGTTTATTAGAAACTTAAATAAGGCTGAAAAGGTATATTTTACATTCTTTGATTCTTTCTCAACTTATTGTCGGATAAGTTAGTCCAATACTCATTTTATAGTTGTAAAACCACTGAAATTATTGTATTAACAAGCACTTAAAATTTTACATTAAAAAAATAGATTTGTTATATTTTAAATATGAGAATGTGCATAATTTTACTAATTTAAGCATAGTTAAAAAAAATGGCTTAAGACCAGCAATTTAAACATTAACATTGTTTATTTATTGTGATCAGCTACTTTTTATTTTTATTTTATAGTTGTTGTTTTTTTTACATTTCTGTTGTTTAATTGCATTTTAGGTATTTAAAATTCGTTATTGTTTTATTTTTTCTTTATTTTCTTTTTCTTTATTTTATTTTTTTTTATAACATCTGACAAAGGGGCTACGAATGAAAACTAGCTTTCGAGCAAATTTGAGTACATTTACATTAATGAATGTTGATTAATGTACACTGTCCTTGTTTTATGAAATAAATAAATATATAAAATATATATTTTGTAATTCACAAAATCAACCCGAGATAAAAGTATTTTATTTGTGAATTATACGTCTAATTAAAATGTTTCTAATATATTTAGCACAAACACAATTATTATTATTATTATTTTTGTAAATAATAAAAATAAATTAAAAATATATATTTTTTGATGTCTTTTGTTGATGTTTTACTTGAATTGCACAACTACAAATGGCATTTATTTAAGAATATAAAGGAAGAATCAAACACTTTGGTCTTTTTGAAGAAGTTTTTATTTACAAATACTAATCCATTTCACCTCAGTTTGTTCATTTCAGTTATTTCTTTTACACAATCAGATCGTGCAGATTGGATTATCAAATGTCTTTGTTTTGCATTACCTTCAAGTACAATTAAATATCCTACACCAGACTCTGCCTCCTCTGATCCAAGGAGGTACTTCATAAATTAAGTCAACATTTACATGTACCAGACAGTGTGCTGTTTCACAGTTTTAAAGGAAACCCCCTACCAAAAAAATAAAACCTCTTAGGAGATGAAACCTCTCAATGAGCTAATATCACTCAAATCTATACTGTAATTTCAGAAATGTACATCATTGCAGCAGAAATAACATGGTCTTGGTTACTTAATGCACTTTGACGGCCTGTTAAGGTAATATTTGTCCACAAAGGGGCATACTAAAACATAAATGGTGAGGTAGAGACACATTACCTTCAGTTTGGGACTATTGCAGTCTTGTGACACATAAAGTCATAGTTTGCTCAAAAATAATTTAAAAACATTTTGTCTTTGCAAACATTTTTCAATAGGAAGTCAATAGGGTCCAAAACAACTTTTACAGCATGGACAAAAAAAATAAAAAGAGAGTGAGAGAGACTTTTCAAAATACAATAGCATGTTGATGAGTCAGTAATTTTTTTAGTTGGGGTGATTTTGTAGTTGTTTTGTAGCCTTGACATTCCAAAAACTCATTTGGATAACTAACATTATCCAAATTGCATACCATATCATTTGGTACATAAATTAAATTAAAACATTGTCCAGAAATCTCCTCAAAACAGGAGAACTTATTGTCTTCAAGTTCAAGTTCTCAAAGTTCCCTCCTTCGTTCACAAACGAATGCAGATGTCTTTCCAGTTCAGAAAGTCTGGGACTATAAGAAGTCCATTTTCTGCGCACAGATCAAGTCACTGTTCACCAGTTTCCACATGTCTATCAAATCCGGCGGGAGCAGTTTATGCACCACTAGCATGCTCTTAAAGAAACACGGCTCCCTGTTGAGTTGGCTGGTTTTGTTCTTCACCAGCCCAAAGGTTTTGAAAGCGTTGTGCTTTATCGGAGTCACCTGAAGCACCTCCAGACACATTCCGAGAAACACGTCGTCGATGGGATAGAGTTCCAGAGTTTCGCAAGCGCCGTAGAGTTTCCGCGCCAGGGGTCCATCCATCAGGAACCCGCCTCCACCGGCGTATGGCGGGTAGAGGGTCTTGTTATACAAGGCTTGTGGGATGTAATACTTGTTCTGCTTCTTGCGAATGGGCTTGGCTTTAAAGAGAACGTCGCCGACGAAGAGGTCCTTCAAGTCTTTGCTGACTTCCAGATACTCCAAGATGTTGGGAACGCTGACGAACACGTCGTCGTCGCCTTTGAAGATGTAGCGTGTGTTTCCGCAGTAGGTGGAGAACCATTTGAGGAAGTGGATCTCCTTGAGGGTCAGGTTGAAGAAGCTATCCATGAAGTCCCATTGCAGGATGTCTCCGTAGATGTAATCCTCGTATTCCAGGAGCTTTTGGTGGTTCGCCCGCTCTTCCTCGTTGGAGGACGTTCCCAGAAGGAAAAGCGTCTTGATTCGTTTGCCGTTGATCAGTTGCTCTTTGCCCCAGGTTTGCCGTATGACCTCCCTTCGATCGTACTGGGTTATCACCGACTTGATGACCATCAGCAAGTCTATGTCTCCGGCGCACTTCTCTGGGTGATTTTTGATGATGGGGAAGTATCGGCAGTGCCTGTAGAGCAGGAATTGCTTGAAGTTGTTTTCCAGGCCCATGAACCACTCCATGGAAGAGAAGTTGAGGTTGACGCTGCAGTTGGAGCTGGTGACATCCCACGTTGTGGGGCCTTGCTTTTGGGTCAATCTCGCCCCTTCCGTGGTGGATTCCACACTCTTCCAGAAGTTGAGTCGGATCGAGTCTTTTTTGCTGCCCTCCACCATACCCTCCATTCGTGCCTGTCTCTCGATCCTGTCGCTCTGGAAGTCCTGCAAGGACGTGATGTTTCCCCTTTGGACCACCGTAAGCGTGACTATAGCCAGGAAGAACATGAAGCTGATGCGCTTGTACACTCTCCATCGTTCTCTGGTGGTCATCCTGCACAAAAAAAACCCCAGAGAAGTGAGATATGAGCAATATTGCAAAACTTTAGTTTAGAGGCCAATTCTCACGAAAACTCGCTAAAGTGAACCAAGTGAAATGTTCCTCCAGAATTAACCTTTTTCTCAGTCTCCTATGTTTATTTTCAGTTATTTAGAGACCAATGTCAATGAAAAGAACCTGTGCATTGCAATTAATGTGAAACTACCGAATGTACACATAAAACCGCTCATCGGAGAAGAACATTTCAAACGGCACTTGGAGGTTTTTGCATCTGAAGTCTTAATATTGCTCAAATATTGGCTTTATATTTTAGTGCTAATAATAAAGCGCGTATAAATTAACATATAATACACTACTAGCTTATTAACTATAAATACGCAGCAAATTAGAAAAGTTCTAGTTAATATTTAGTTAACAGACTAACTGGTCGCCAAGTGTGTCCAAACCTTCAAGCATGAATTTCACTTAAATATTTTACTTGAGGAAGTTTTGTATCTCGCATTTGCCCAAAAAAAAAAAAAAAAACCATTGCATAATCGAATGGGTTGGATTTTGTTTTATTTCCTTTACATGGAAGATTGTGTAATTTCGTTCGTTTGTTAAAATATAACCATAAAAAGGCTTAGCCTAATACAACATAGTCAAATGTGATTTTAAAAACGATCAAAACATGAATTTATTTAAATCCAAAATATAATAATGAAAACGCTGTATTTTAGGTATTTGTATAGTCGATGTAACGTGTTCTTTGTATACAAACAGATATTAGAATATAACAATTATTAGGACTAAGGAAATTGCAAACCACAGATGTTGTTGCTAAACCATAGCCTATTCTAGTACGTTATAGATTTTATGCTGTTATTATGTAGGCAATATGAACAGCCAGCACGATAGTTTGAAGAAATATAAAGACTAATGAAATCGTCAAAATTTCTACAATAACTTTGTCTAAAAAACAGAGCATAACCAACCATTCATACAAAACCCATAACCTTACTCACATTTTGAGAGAGTGCCTTTATTTTTTAAACAAGTTAACGTCAAACCGGTCTTCTGCTCTTGAGATGAATGAAAGGATCTCTTTAGACAATCCTGTGCATAACTGCACAATCAAAAACGAAAAGAAACGCGACAAAAGCACGGAGTCTCTCTGGAAGACGTGAGAGTAAGTCATCACTGAAAGGTCCGCGAGCTTCTTTTAAAGTGTGCGTGACTCATATGCAAACAAGAGACCCCGCCCACCGCGCGCACTCACCCAAAGCGAACACACTTTGACAAGATCTTAAACTGAACAATTAAAATACAGACACAACGGAACTAGCTTACAATAGAACTATTTATCTGGTATATGTATGTAATACATAGAGATACATAGATTGGCACATAGATTATCTATTTACATGTATGTGTAGGCTACTTCATCTAAAATTTAGTAAACTAATTGCTACTTATAATATTAAATACTACTATTAGGCCACTTGTATTTAAAGTTATATTTATTTATTCAATTTAATTCAAACCTGTGCAAATTTGAATTTAGTGGTCTGATGTAAAACTATGAACATTTTTCTAAAATCCACTACACTTTTGGCCAGGATTTATGATTTGACATATGTCAATCAATTATGGAAGGCTTGTGCGTCAAATACTCCTCCTGCAGTGGATTGCGTGTGTAAGCGAACTTCATTGTGCATGCATGCAAATGTTTGAAGTACCACAAAGAATTAGGATAGACTTACTCTGATGCAAAAACCTGCGTCATTTCATGGTACATTAGAAGAACTTTTCAGGTTTAGATTTACCTTATAATGAAGTAAAATAAAACCGGTTTATACATGTCCATCTAAATGCATTAAATCATTCTATTTTATATTGTATGGGTGATTCTATAACTGCGGGTACGTTTGGTGTCCAAAGTATGTTATCGTCAAACTCGGTTACCAAGGTGGAGTAACAGTGCTGACAGTAGGGTAACAGAATTGACAATTTCATTAAATTAGTTTGAATGCTAAGAACACATGACACTAATGAAAACATGATTAAAAAGCTTTAAATACGCCCAATGTGACATCAGTAATACATTCTGTTTCTATGGTAACAGAGTTGATGTTCTATAAAATAACTCTTGGATGTTTTTAGATATTTTTTTTTTTCTCAGAGAGAGCACAGCTCCTTTCAGTGCTTCAGATCTTATTAGTGATAGAAAGTGACATCATGTCCTGTAACTTACACAATCATGAGAGATAATTCCACTAATTTAAAGACAAAATATGATTTGGTAACAGAGTTGATGCGAGATTTATGGACACAAATTTTACTAAGACACATATTAATTTTAAATGATTTAATGCTGTAAGTAAGTAAGGGCTTTTATAAATGAAAAGAAAAGTACTATCAAATATTTTGATTGCACATTGAGCCATCATGGAAAAAATACACTGACTAATTTAGGCAAGAACAATGATTTTAAGCTATTTAAGACTGGATTTTATATATTAACAATTAGTAAAGAATAATACATTTCTAAAAAGATAAAACCATTTGAAAAAAAAAAATGTATGCGCAAATGATAGAAACCTGTGGAAGCGTATTGCATTCACTTGAGGAAAAAATATCTGCTCTGTTTTTCTGAATTAACGACTTAATT